>CM076577.1:1014338558-1014435230 GCA_034641835.2 Pinus albicaulis | reverse complement strand
GGTGGGCGGGGGTGGAAACTATGGCATCTAGCCTGTATGGATTCCCTGTCTGGCTTCCCCATCGCTGATTCCCCTTCTCCCACAGCGCGCTGCTGCAATTTCCTTCAGTTGCACTCTCAACCGCAGCGAATCATAATTTGTAGTCAGCATGTGGTCTTCCGAGGAGGCGAGCGGAGGAAGAATTCACCGTCCGTGGTCTGCGAGCTCTGAGCTTGACGACGTCGGAGCGCCAGGAGGGGCGTGGCATGCATGTGGGTAGCACCTAGCGATCTGGACCTTCCGATGAGTTGCAGATAAGTGATAGAGGAACGACAGGAGGATTAGTTTGGTTAATTTGTTTTTCTTGTGAGGCGGTCATTGATTTTCTGGTTTTATTCTTATACAGATTTAGTAATATTTTAAATTGTCATTAAACGTTCAAGACTGGTTTCCCCGTATGAGGGCAGTATTCTTAATTTTTTGATTTTTTGATGACAAATTTGCCATGAGTATGGCCAGGCAATGTTTTTGACTTCAGTGTAATTTTATTCGCAATGTTAATAGATTAAATTTACTTTGAATTCTCACATGATTAGCGTTTTTCTTGATCTGTTCAAGGATTTTGGGTACTTTAATTTGTATTTGGAACAATGGACGTCGGTACTCTATCTGTTGCTTTACTATTCTACATACTGCTATTTCACTTTCTTATAGATGCCTCGGGCATGTTTGGATGCTTTCTCAGATTGTCGATAATCTCCATGTGGACCGTTACTGGGTTTTATATCAAGTCCCTGTATGTGACATGGGGTATTTTTCTATCACTGTCTGGGGTGGGACTTCCACTTTTCTGGATGGATATTTGGGTTCCAGTCTTCAGATGTGAAAATGTAATGACTTCATGGACTGTTTTACTTCATATAATATATTCAAAACAACATTTTTTCTCTTGTGAAAAAAAAATGATTAATGTTTATCACTCTGCCTTCAAAACTAGCGATGCTGGTCTATGTTGCTGGTTTATTGATATGGTCTGATGGTCTTTTTATATTTGGACATATCACACTCCTCACATGATTAGCGTTTTTCTCTGTTCAAGGATTTTGGGTACTTTAATTTGTATTTGGAACAATGGACGTCGGTACTCTATCTGTTGCTTTACTATTCTACATACTGCTATTTCACTTTCTTATAGATGCCTCGGGCATATTTGGATGCTTTCTAAGATTGTCGATAATCTCCATGTGGACCGTTACTGGGTTTTATATCAAGTCCCTGTATGTGACATGGGGTATTTTTCTATCACTGTCTGGGGTGGGACTTCCACTTTTCTGGATGGATATTTGGGTTCCAATCTTCAGATGTGAAATGTAATGACTTCATGGACTGTTTTACTTCATATAATATATTCAAAACAACGTTTTTTCTCTTGTGAAAAAAAAATGATTAATGTTTATCACTCTTCCTTCAAAACTAGTGATGTTGGTCTATGTTGCTGGTTTATTGATATGGTGTGATGGTCTTTTTATATTTTGGACATATCACACTCCTCACATGATTAGCGTTTTTCTCTGTTCAAGGATTTTGGGTATTTTAATTTGTATTTGGAACAATGGACATCGGTACTCTATCTGTTGCTTTACTATTCTACATACTGCTATTTCACTTTCTTATAGATGCCTCGGGCATATTTGGATGCTTTCTCAGATTGTCGATAATCTCCATGTGGACCGTTACTGGGTTTTATATCAAGTCGCTGCATGTGACATGGGGTATTTTTCTATCATTGTCTGGGGTGGGACTTCCACTTTTCTGGATGGATATTTGGGTTCCAATCTTAAGATGTGAAAATGTAATGACTTCATGGACTGTTTTACTTCATACAATATATTCAAAACATCTTTTTTCTCTTGTGAAAAAAAAAATGATTAATGTTTATCACTCTGCCTTCAAAACTAGCGATGCTGGTCTATGTTGCTGGTTTATTGATATGGTCTGATGGTCTTTTTATATTTTGGACATATCACACTCCTCACATGATTAGCGTTTTTCTCTGTTCAAGGATTTTGGGTACTTTAATTTGTATTTGGAACAGTGGACGTCGGTACTCTATCTGTTGTTTTACTATTCTACATACTGCTATTTCACTTTCATGGACTGTTTTACTTCATATAATATCTTCACTTTCATGGACTGTTTTACTTCACTGTTGTAGGGGTTTGGGTACTTTAATTTGTATTTGGAACAATGGACGTCGGTACTCTATCTGTTGCTTTACTATTCTACATACTGCTATTTCACTTTCATGGTGGCTAGCCTTCGATTTGTAGGGTTTTGGGTACTTTAATTTGTATTTGGAACAATGGACGTCGGTACTCTATCTGTTGCTTTACTATTCTACATAATGCTATTTCACTTTCATGGACTGTTTTACTTCATATAATATCTTCACTTTCATGGACGGTTTTACTTCATATAATATCTTCACTTTCATGGACTGTTTTACTTCATATAATATCTTCACTTTCATGGACTGTTTTACTTCACTGTTGTAGGGTTTTGGGTACTTTAATTTGTATTTGGAACAATGGACGTCGGTACTCTATCTGTTGCTTTACTATTCTACATACTGCTATTTCACTTTCATGAACTGTTTTACTTCACTGTTGTAGGGTTTTGGGTACTTTAATTTGTATTTGGAACAATGGACGTCGGTACTCTATCTGTTGCTTTACTATTCTACATACTGCTATTTCACTTTCATGGACTGTTTTACTTCATATAATATCTTCACTTTCATGGACTGTTTTACTTCGTATAATATCTTCAACACTGTTGCAGTTGTTTTACTTGTATAATGTCTTCTTTGTAATTGTTTTACTTCAATGTTGTAGGGTTTTGGTTACTTTAATTTGTATTTGGAACAATGGACGTCGGTACTCTATCTGTTGCTTTACTATTCTACATACTGCTATTTCACTTTCATGGACTGTTTTACTTCATATAATATATTCAAAACAACGTTTCTCGTCTTTTAAATTTTTTTTTTTTTTTTTTTTAAATTGAACCCTTCGTCGGTCTACCGGAAGTGCCTTCTAAGCAATCGGAACTAGAGCAACAGCAGCAGTGGAAGAGATTGGGTGAAACGTGGAGGAAGCGGTTTGGCGTTCCAAACGTCGGACCACATATCGTCGGCATTGCAACATCTTCCAGACGTCGGAAGAGCGACATCCAAAACGTCGGACCACGTTTAGTCGGAATTGCGACGGTTTACAAGCGTCGGAAGAGCGTGTGTGTCCGGACCATGTTTGAATCGGAACTGCGATGGTTGCGTCGAGAAGAACGATGTCAGCAATCGAACACATTTCAGAAGTGCGACGATTACAAAAATCGGAAGCGCATGACAGTTTATGAAGAACGTCAGAAGAGTGACGCCTGTTCGGAATGTCGGAAGAAGTGTCGATAGTGCGACACTTTTTTCTTTCGTCGGAACGACGACGGAAGGACAAACCACAGTTTGTCTGCCCCCGAACTATCGCTCTTGCGACGAATATGTGTCGGAATAGCGACGAATTGGCCGTCGGAATTTCCGCCAAATTCTCTAGTGCCAGGTTGGAATGAATTATTTGGAGCTAGAATTTGAGTATTTTTACAAAGAGACTGCGTGTTTCAAGGAAATATATCTGAATGTGATGAAAGGAAAGGATCGAATAAGGATAAATTGACATTGAGAAAAAAAAAATTGATTATAGTGTTAAAGTATTATTAGAATTCCATTAAAATAAAAATGATGCTACTCCTATCAATCCGGTGACTGTTTATGAAAATAATGAACCTGTAAAACCGAATGGACTATTTGACAGAAGATCTAGTTGATGCCCCTACCTGGTCAATACACCATCAACAGTAACCTGGTCTATAATCCCCCTCAAATATTTCTTTTATTGAAGCACCATCATGTTGTCTGGGTGCTTCATTCCACCATGATTATGCTTCATTTACTCATCACTCAATCAAATAGATTCATGATAACTTTGTGCATATACAATCTGTCATAAACATTTGACACTATTTAGTGAATTATTCTCCACCCAATTTTCACACATGGTTCATGGCTTGTCGATATATCACGTCACTCCTGGAATCATGGTTACTCTCTACACTTACTCAATTAACGTTCAACACTCAGACACCAATTGATCACCAAATACAACAAGTCGTTTTTCATTTTTCCAGTCCTGCAGTTTGAAAAAAAAATTATAAAGATCACTTCTAAGCTCCTCAACCAAGGCTCTTTTTGGAAAATAGCTCAATAGTTACCAAATAAACCCTGCTCTGCGCAAAACCCACAAGGTGGAATTTTGAATTTTGCCTTGCTTTGGTTAGAAATTGACACGTAAATTCAATGACTGTTTCTTCTTATGAATTTATTTTGCACTATTGGGCTTCATGCTAACACCTCTCATTAGATCTCACTTAACAAGGTATTCATCCTTCCACAATTTAAAATTTCTTGAGAGGATTTGGGTATTTATATAACTATTATCGAATTGGTACAAACCTTGCATAAACAAATCATCACATAATTCATATAATTTTATGTTGTATTAACGTAGTCAGGTTAGCCATAAATTCATGCAGAGATGATATTCATTAACATGTAGGCAAAGAGACTATCATTTTCGTCCAATACATCCAATTTTCAACCATTATACATCCTCTGAAATACATAAGTTCCTGAGCTTTCAATCCAATGCAATAAACTAGAACTTATCCATCAATAACACATGGAAGCATATGATATTCAGAGAAACCATCAATTTATAAAATTTGATTCAAGAATTAAATTCATACCCTATTGTTCTGATACAAAATATCGAATAATTCTACACTTGCCTTCATCTCTCGCTTATCAGACTGATCTCATATAAATGGACGTTACAAAACCAAATTCACCTTCATTTGATGGTTGGACAAATTTCATCTTAGAACTATCCAAGATCATGCGATCAAAAGTTTGATAATTCAAGTTCACACCCGTGGATTTGACAGTCTTTGAATCCGTTAATTTCCATTTCTACTAAAAGCACATATAATAAAATATTTCATCCATATACCCATGATCTCAATGCATACCTGTAACAATAATTTTACAAATAGAATGTACCATTTGATACTCCATAATACTTCTATCACATCTAAAAGAGAACATCAACCCATTTCGAATGACATTACATAAGAATCACTTCACCACTAGAATGGAACTGCTTATGTATTTTCTATAGACATAGTATTTAAAATCATGTTCCTGAATAATTCATTTATATAAGTGATTTGTTCTCAGATCTTAACCATAAATATACACACAAATTCCAAATTTAATACATAGTCAAACTTTACTAATACTTTTGATTTCTCAATTACACTTGAACACGGTACTATGGCGTCGTGGATGCCCTTTTGGGTCTCTACCCATTTCACAGTACTTCATTCTGCCCATACACAGGTTTACCTTTATAAGAACAATACATGGCTTGTGGATTACTTTGAATCCATGATTTCCTCCAAAAATCTTACAATATTCACCTAAGATCTCTCCTAAAATATCTTAACTACTTCTTACAATCCCTTGAGGATCTCAACGTCAATTCTATTCTGAAATTCTGCTATTATGAGAAAATCACACCAAATATCACAATCCTCATTATTCTAGATAACCACTCGTTTTCTAAAAAGTAAAATACAACAATTACATAAAATAATATAATTTCTCTTCAAATAAAGAAACTCGCCTTGAAAGTTTCCCTCTCAAACTCAAGTGGTTCGAGATCTCTAATTCTCCTGCATGAGAATCCCAAAGTAGAAAACTTTTGTAGACTCTTGTGTATAAGGTATGTTGATTTTCTATAGTAATGTGTCAAATACAAGTCTTAATGACTTGCTACCTCCAGGATTCCAAATGGTGTTTTGTTGTTAGTCCTTCAGTATTTCTTCTTCATGCTGTTGTGGTTTTTTACTTGTCATATTTCTTTCTCCTGGTCTCCAAAATTTATGTTGTAGCCTTCCTTTCATCCTGCTGATAAATTCTGTTATCATCATGTTCTTTTTTTTCTTGTTTATGTTCTTTACATTCATGTACCTTTTGTTGGGTACTTTTATTATTATATTTATTAATTGTTTAATTTCAATAATAAAACATTCATATTTCTGGAAGTTACACATTCTTCTAAGAATTTCAGAATTCTTATCTTCAATGTAATTCATTTCATAGAAAATTAAGACATTAGAATGTCTTCTTTCCTACTGATTATTTTTGCTCTGCATTTCCTGCAAATTATCTGAATTTATTCCTTCATTTATCCTCTGAAAAAAAATCAGATTTTCTTCTCCTTCCTTTTCCTCCATCTTCATATCAGCTATAGATGGTTTTCCTTCACCTGTAACAAAATCTAAAAATACACATATATTATTAGAAAAAATATAAGGCTTCCTAGCCTCATTTGATGTTTCAGACATAAAATATCTTCCAACATCTTTCACATCCTTTTCAAGGATTCCTCTTTTCTTTGGTTCACATGTGTGAAAATCCTCCATCATGATCTCTTCCTATAACTGTGTTGATAAATCATCATCATTATAGAATGAAAGATAATCATTCCAATATTATTCAAATTCACAAAGAATTTCTCTTTGACTATAATCTCCTTCTGGATCTCTGCTATGGGCAGATATTGTCACATTTTCCTTCTCTTCAAGGAGACTGTTTACATATTCCTCATTCAAATCATTAAACATATAATTCAATTCTCTTACCTTAGGATTTTATTCATCTCCATGTGCTAGTTCATATATGCTATTCCAATCTTCACCGTTACTAGCTTCTATATTCTGTTGCACATTTCCATGAGACCTCTATGTCTCCTTTCATTTATAATATCTTGCTATCTCAGTCTTAATCTAAACAGATTTAAGATTCCACTCCTTATTCTTAACAAACTCTAAATTTTATTCTCCATCCTATGATGTACCTGCAACCATACACAAATAATTTTTAAAAAAAATACAAGACCTTTCGATCTCATTTGATGGTTCAGGAATGAATCTTTCATAACCCAGTTTATAATGGACACTCTGGATTTCAACATATCCTCTTGGTTGTGACTCAAATCCTTTGAGTCTCTCCTTCTCCAACAAGTCAATATGTCTCTTCTCAAGTTCTCTAAAATTTTTTATCTGTCTTACATTCCATATCTCCTGCAATAGGTTCCATTTAACCTGTTTCCTCATTCTGCATCCATATCTTTGGTCCTCATTTTGTCTCTCTTGTAGCCATTCCTTTAGTACCCCCAACTTTACTCTCATTACTGCAAGATTTATCTCTCACTCCTCATTACTCATCTTACCTTTATGGCATTCTTTATAACCTCTTCTATGACCCTCCATGAACATATTCCTCATGAGCTCATCCCTGATAGATCGGTGATCTGCAACATAGACTTCTCTTGTAGAAATCTCCTTTTGCTACTCAAGACCCTAGAAATCTTCCTCTCTAAGCTTGATCTCTCCCTAGGTATTCTCTCTCTTGGTTCACTCTTTTGAACCTTCTAGATCTTCGCTACTCCTCTGGCTGCTGCACTCAATCACCTCTCTCCTTTCTTCCAACCTCTAGTTGGCTAGGTTCATTTCCATCATCATCAGAAACTATGCTTGTTATTGGCTATAATGATCAAACATATTCATAGTATTTTTTTCAATCAATAATTCATCATTAATTAAATGAAAACATGAAGACCATACCTCACTATCCAATTTTCTGAACACATGTTGTTGTTGCAGTTTCTCTTTTATGTCTTCTGACTTTACCTTCGCTGTTACAGTTGTCACTATCCCTTCATGAACAATTTTCTCAATCTATCCTTCAATAATCTGAACTAATTTCACCCAAAGTATAATTCTATTCTATCTCTTTATTTTTCTTTCAAAAATCATTTTATCAATCACCAATTTCAAAATCAATAAGAAAATCAATTTTTTTTTACCTCAATCAGATTCATATCTAATTATTTTCTTCATTTATGTTGCACCTCTCATTCTCTGAAAACACTTCCTATTATGTTCTCTTCAAAGAACTCTTGTTGTCCTGATTTCATCAAAACCTATTCTGTGTTCACAAATATGTTATGCCATTTATAAAATAAAATAATTCCACAAGTTCAGAATTATCTTCGAAGAGAAAACCCACTTTGATTTCTCCTCCGAAGAGCATACCTACTTTGATACGAAAAATGATTCCCTTGTCAAGTAAATACTCCATCAATAGTAACCTTGTCTATAATCCCCTTCAAATATTTCTTTTGTTGAAGCAACATCACGCATATTGGGTGCTTCATTCCACCATGCTTCAGCTTCGTTACTCATCACTTGATCAAATAGATTCATGATATCTATGTACATATATACTATGTCATAAAAGTTTTACTCTGTTTATTGAATGAGTCCCCACCCAATTTTCACACGCGATTCATGGCTTGTCGATATATCACATCACTCCTGGAATCATTGTTACTCTCTACACTTATTCAATTAACGTTCAACACTCAGATATCAATTGATCAACAAATACAACAAGTTTTTTTTCCTTTTTCGAGTCATGCAGTCTGCAAAAACACATTATAAATATCACTTTGAAGCTCCTCAACCAAGGATATTTTTTGAAAATTTCTCGGGAGTTACCAAATATACCTCGCTCTGCACAAAACCAAGATGGTGAAATTTTGAATTTCGCCTTCCTTTGGTCATATATGGACCCAAAAATTCAATGACAGTTTCTGGTTACGAATTTATTTTTTTCTTTTGGTGTCAATGCTAGCACCTCTCATTAGATCTCACTTAACAGGGTATGCATTCTTCCACAATTTAAAATATCTTCACAGGAATTGGGTATTTCTATAACTATTATCCAATTACTATAAACCCATCATAAACAACTCATCATAGAAGTCATATAATTCTATGTTGTACTAATGCAGTCAAGTTATCCATACATTTGTGCAGGGATGATATTCATTAACATGTAGGGAAAGAGACTATACTTTTCGTCCAAGACATCCAATTTTCAACAATTATACATCCTTTGAAATATAGAAGTTCCCGAGCTTTGAATCCAATGGAATCAACCAGAACTTATCCATCAGTAACACATGGAAGCATGTCATACTCAAAGACATCATCAATTTATACAAACCTATTCAAGAATTAAGTTCATACCCCGTCATTCTGATACACAATATCAGAGAATTCTACATTGGTATTCACCTCTTTCTTATCACACTGATCTCATATAAATGGGCATTACACAACCAAATTCACGTTCATTTGATGGTTGGAAAATTTTCATATTAGAACTATCCAAGCTCATGCGATCAACAGTTAGATAATTCAGGTGCACACCCATTGATTTTACAGTCTCTCAATCCATTAATTTCCATTTCTACTAAAAGGAAAGACAATCCAATATTTTATCCATATGCCCACGATCTCAATACATACCTGTAACAATCATTTTACAAATTTAATCTACCGTTCGATACTCCATAATACTTCTATCACACAAAAAAAAAAACATCAACCCATTTCAAATGACATTACGTAAGAATCACTTCACCACTATAACATAACCACTTATGTATTTTCTATAGACATAGTACTTAGGATCCTATGCATCAATAATTCATTTATATGACCGATTTGTTCTCAGATCATAACCAGAAATATACACACCAATTCTAGATTCAATACATAATCAAACTTTACTAATACTTCTGATTCCTCAATTACAATTGAACACAATACTATGGTGTCGTGGATGCCTTTTTGGGTCTCTTCCCATTTCACACTGCTTCATTCTACCCATACACTAGTTTACCTTTATAAGAACAATACATGGCTTGTGGATTACTTTTAATCCATGATTTCCTCCAGAAACCTCACAATCTTCTCCTAATGTCTCTCCTAAAATCTCTTAACTACTTCTTATGATCCCTTGATGGTCTCAACAATAATTCTATTCTTAAAGTCTGCTATTATGAGAAAATCACACCAAATATCACAATCCTCATTATTCTAGACCATCACTCACTTTCTAAAAAAGAAAATACAACAATTAAATAAAATAATATAATTTCTCCTCAAATTGAGAAACTCTCCTTGAAAGTTTCCCTCTCAAACTCAAATGGTTCGAGACCTCTAATGCTCCTACATCACTAGCTAACCCAATCTACATGTGAACTATTTTTCCATGTCAGAAATCGTAAGCTATTTGTAATACAAGAAAGTTGGTGATTTATTTCGAGGCTATGATGGTTTCTGGATATTATTCAGGTTTGCAAATATAGTTGGAAGAAAGTAATGATTGATGGTAAGAGTGTCCCATAAAATGTGGGATAACCCTCAGAATAGTTTCTTATGCGGGGATATTTTATTTCATAATATTTTCATGAGGAAAATTGGTCATTATAGTTCTTTCCAAAGTAATTAGGGAAAAAAAGGACTACATTGTGAAGTGTGGGTAGGCGCAAGGTGAACTACATTGAGTAGCATGCTTTGATTCTCCTTTCACTTATAATATAAGCCTTCAATATCCTCATTTAGTTTAAAATGTTTGCAAGTACCTATGTGTCTCAATGAAAAATGAACAAGTACTCGTGGAACATCCTTTAAGTGATGAAATTTTAAATATTATCATAAGGTCTCAAGGTCATTTATAAGATTTGAGATCAGTGGTGTCCGAAAATTACAAATGTACTAAAGAAAGTTGTAGACTTCAGTCCAAAATTTCCAATGTTGGTACCTTTCTTTGGATGTGGTGTAATTGATTATAGGAAATGTTAAAGAATGCGAGGTCAAGTAAGGAGGAGTGTGCATAGATTCTCCTTTTTCATTTTTTTCATCTGAGCCTACAAGATATTTTATTTGTTGAAAATGTTTGCAAGTACCTGTGCGCTGCAGTGAAAAATGAACAAGTACACCTAGTGTACCCTTCAAGTCAATTTCTCATTGATGATGCCCTTTTAAAGTTTATGAAATTTAAGATGTAGTTATCAGTCAAAAAGTTGTGAAGAGTGGTACTTGTTTTTGGTATGCGTTGTATTTGGTATTTTGAACATTCAAATATTTTGTATTTTTGAATATACATTGCATCTAGCTTCATATAGGATGGAATGGGAATAGTTCTTTTCAGCCATTTTAGTTGTATGGTTTTCATGAAACAAAAATTTTATTTAAGAAATGTTCTTAAATTGGGATATTAAATGAAGGTGTTTACAGATGATTTAATCCCCTATGTCCCTTAAAATAAAATTTCATATAATTGGAACTTTAAATTATTTTGAAACCTCATTTGGAAAGGAAACATTGATAACCTTACAAAATTGATTTTGGTCCTTTCTATAATTTTCTCTTTTTTATTTCATCTTTTTCAATCAAAAATAAAAACACTCCCTATCAATTTTCCTATTTCAAATCTGGAGAACAAAGCGAATGCATTTCTTTGAAATTTATGTAGTCTGGTTGGTTTCATGTAGTTTCTGCTGATATTTTCTTCTTTGATACTTTTTCAATTTATTTTGTTTTAGCCATATAATATTTTGATTGTTCATTTTTCTTTCTATTTATTGCATTTATTAGGGTTCATTTATGTGCTTTAGTCACTATTGTCATCTTATTCTTACTCTAGGAAAGTTCCATGGACCATTATTTTTTGTGTATATTTTCTCTCTCTCTCTTGGTATCATGGTTCACTGGTTGTATATTATGCAATTTTTTATTGGATTTGTAGTTATATCTACCACACTGCACAATTCTAACTGTAGAAGGCATTTTACAAAGTGTCATAACACAGAGCACATCACACCCAAACTAAAGAAGTTGATATAAATTTTGTATGGTGGTTTACAAGAAAAGACTCAGTTACTAAAATCAAGGATTTATGCTAGTGGTTGACATTAGTTGGTTTCACAGAATGATGAGTGTACAATCAATATTGATGCTTGCGCCAAATGAAGGAATGCAAGGCTTCTGTGTGACAGTAATATGGGAATTCGAAAAGCTAAAAGATCATGCAATCAAAGAATTGTTGGGGTTGTCCATATTTATATTACTCTTGATGATTGTGGAATGTGGGTTGATGGTGGGGAATATGAAAAACATTTTTTTCCTAAAATGTTTCCGTTGAATGTTTTTTTTCTTCTAGAATTTCGAATACCAAGAATAAGAAGAGGTTTTTTGTGGTAAATAGTAAATATACATTATTGAAATTTCAGATTAACTTTTGACTATGCTCATTGTGGGCTCCTATATGCCAGCAATTTGGCCCAAAAAATATTATTTTCCCCTCCTACAGGAAGAAGTAAATTAAATAATGAAATACTTAGGTTTTTGTTTTGTATATTATTTTTTCCTTATTATCATAATCACGGTATTATTGATAACAAACACAACAAATATGGAGAAATGGTCTTTCAGTTTGCATCAGTAGTACTTGTCAAAACATTTTCCCATGACAGCTTTGGGGAAATGGTTTTTGTGACTCGTAAGCTAGAGCCTTGTGATATGTATAAAAAATAATTCATTCTTTTAGCCCTTATATTCATGAGAATTTTACTGAACAATAAAGCTTCATCTAGCATGTCTGTATAATATAGTTTCCAATAGTTGATAATTGTGTACATTTATTAAAGTCACACATTAAAAAATGTGCAGGAAGATACCAATATTATAGACCTAGATAAACAATGACAACAGGTGGCATATGACTTGGTATATGATATTTTAAAGGGACATTATCAAATAATCTCCTTAGTTATCAAGGTAATGGTCTAGGACCTACGGTAATGCCATTATTAATTGGAATGTTTTGGTATATCTACACTTCTTATGTTTTGGTTAATTCGAATGACTTTGATATCTTACATTTCAATGCCAACATACAAATTGTATGATCTATAATTGAAAATGTATTTATCCACATGTTATATAATTTATTCTTATGGGTCATGGTTGTGACCTCAAATATGGAACTAAAAATTCTAGGTTACACAACAAGGCCTCAACGACACTTATAACCCACGATTTAAGAGTTGTGTGATGGATGGCCATGTTGCAAGTGTCATGTGGTCTTACAACAAAGTTAATGGACTTCAAACTTGTTTAGACCCAAAGGTTTTCAATTGAATTATATACAGACAATGGGGATTGAATGGTTAAATTATCACCCAGTGAATGTTAGCTTTGTACTTCTTCAAAATAGTTGTTAATTTATTAATAATTTCAATTAGAAGATGTGTATGGTTTTGATCAGCTATCAAAATAACTAGTATATGACTGTGATTCAACAAATGTTTTCTACAATAAACAGGGTTGGATTGCAACTCCTAAAAGAGTAGTAGAAGATGTCATGGATGATATTGAGTAGTATATATAGTAGAAGGCTCTGTTTAATTATTTAATTGTAAAGAATAAACTATAATGTATTAATTAATTTTCAGTTATGTCTTGTGGATGATTAACAGGATTGGATATCAATTATAAAATATTCCTTGGGGATCATGTAGAAGTAGAAGTGAAGGATGGGGAGTTGAAGGAGTCCTTAATAAAGAGTGATCTAGTCAACTATTTCATTTTTCAAATGAATCTGGGAGTATTTGATGGAAATATGGCAATAATTTTTTTTTATAATCTTGGACCTCAAGATGTTTATGGTAAAAAAAACCAGCAACTAACATTGGAAGCTGCAAGGGAGAGGATAGTTCTATTAAAAAAAAATAATAGATAATTGAAATTATCCCAAACCATAACAAGATCCTTGGCTATCATTGGACCCAATGCATATATCGCCATTATCATGGTTGGAAACTTCCAGGTAATCCCACCAGTTACTCAAAATTTTTCAGTAAACTAGCTTATTCAATTCAACAATATTTTTATTTTGGGTTGATTAAGCTCAAAGACAAAAATTAATTCTCCATTATTTTCCACAGAAATTCTCACCATGGGTTGCCTTCTGAGATCATGCCTACTTCTTAGTTTTTACCATGAAAATCCACTTTGATAGCGGGGTACCCCTTCAAAGTCACAATTTCAAACTGTCATGCATGTAAAATGCATCTCAAAATTTTAAGGCCTCAAATAATCTCAACTGGAAAATTTAATAAATAAATTTTGGAAGTTTTAATATCTCAAATCTGAGATTTGAGATATTAATTCAAAGGTTTCTCCTATGGTTATAAACCCCTACTTTATAACCAGATTTTTTATGCTTTACTTTTTCATATACAATACATTCTTCATTTTCCTTTAGTTGAAAATGCCCAAATTGGCAAACTCAAATTCAAGGCTCACCTTTTATACACAACACAATTTCAATAAAAAACTGGCACTTTGATGTGGAAGTAATTCTTCACCTTATGCGCTATGGTTCAAACTCCGCTTTATGAATTTGAAGTTAATAATTTAGACTTCAAGCAAATCTTTGAATTTCACCGTATATGAAATTCTAATGTACACATCTGACCTTAATGTAAAACCTGAAGGCCATACTTTGGGTTTAAGCCCTTTCATATACCCTTGACGTGAAAACACAATATTGTCACAACTGTAGACTTTGGTTAAAATACCAAATGCTACACATAATTCGACCATAGCATAATCATTTCACTCATTGTAACTTTGGCTTTTGTCTAATATGCAAGGTACCAGCATCAACAAAAGAATACATCGAATCCACAAATCCTTCGTGTATAATTGAATCAATACATTTCACTCAAGAATAAACCCAAATGAACCAATTGAATATTTTATTTGTTTGGCCAACATACCTTTGCATAAACCGTCGACCATGACATACATTAAGTCGGTTAAAACCAAATCAATGCATCAAATTAATAATGCATCTGGGCCCCAACATTTATCCTACCTTGCTGTATCGAATACACAACTTCAACTATGATCCAATGGTCAATAGCTTCTCGTGTTCCCAACCTCAATTATGGGCCCATCCGACGATCATCGTGCAAAATTGGTGCATGAGTTTTAATTGCTCGAAATCACGCGATGAAAATTGTTTCATAATACCACCTTCTGCCATGTGTCACACAGTGACCCATATCACGTTCGAAAAGGTAAAACGGCTTACCATTCAAAGAGCCACGCGATACTACTAGTTTTTATTTCTCAAAACTGCCTTATGGTTTAACGCTTTGGGTTCTCTTTCGCTCACAGTTCCACATCTTCACAATTCTATTTGACTGAATTTCACCTTCATGTTCCGTCTTTTGGTTGGGTATCACCGCTACTATTCTTCCACACTAAAATGAGCTATCTCTGTACCATTATAGGGTTTTTTCCTTCACCAATTCTGTACCACCACTCCGCCATTTCTTTCTGTGGCTCGTGGTATGTTCCATGGAACTGATTCAGGTATTCAGTTATGAGAACTCCCAGTTCCCGAATCTTCACTATACCTTAATTAGCCACGTCCCTCAATTGGGTTTATCGTGATCTTTGATTCACGAATCTACCCTCAACATTTCATAGATCCAAGCACAATTCAACCTTCAACCCCTCTCGGGCATTCAATCAGGAAATGGAACTCTTTATAATTACTTGATTTTCTATGTTGGTTTTCTCATCAGCTCTATGTTCGCCGATTTCCATTCTCTAAAACCCAGATATTGGTGTATTGGTTCATTCACAACAAAATGCTTAATTCCTTCATCAGATACTTATGCAAACTTTTACTGTTCCTAAAATTAGCATCGATTCATTCCATTACATTCAAATCATTATTAAAACCCCAATTACAGAGTCTTTTTCATCACACTAGTTTATACAATTACTTAGCGTAATTTGAAAGAACTTTACACAGAATCTAAATCAAACCACGCATGTATGTAGAGACAAATTCTTTCATAACCTATAAACGATTTCACTTACAAAACTTCTGGTGTGGCCGGATCTTCAATTCGATGGCCCTCTACCCTTACTGCTCTGCAGCTCTCTAGATCTGCTTTTCTAATACCTCTGAGGCTTATTTATACAAAAATCCACAAATGAATATATTCAGCTATTTTGACAGCTCAACAAAACTCTTGGACTTCTCAGTTTAGCCTAATTCCCTAGATAAACTAAAACTGACTCTTTATTATCTTAACTAATCGACTTCTCTCATGTTCTCCAATTGCTTGGGAACATTTACAATTTCTTCTCCAAATTTAACTAAAAATCACTCAAATATGAATAATTACATAGGAAAGAAAAACACTAGACCCCACTATGCCTATTTACATACAAAGTATCTTGTTGAGCCTAATGCCCCTGCATCAGACTCCCAAAGTTAAAATGATTCATGATCTCCTGATCATGTGTCTTCAGTTCTTGTCTTGCTGGATCCCACAATTTGTTCTGTAACTGATCATATGTTGTAATGTTCTTCTTTTGCACTCCTCTAGGCTTCCATATTTTATTCTGTCTTTCTCCACTGGCTGCACTTTTACATTCTCTTTCTGTATTTCTTTTTTTGTTGTGTCTGCTTCTTTGTTTTCTTGCTGTTGTCTTCCTCTGAGACACCTTCACCATAAGCTTTATTATCAATTCAATTTCTTCATCTAATTTATCTCCTAACTGCTAGATACTACTTTCTCTTGATTGCTGAATTCTTATTTTCTAAACTCTTCCACTTACTTGCTGAGCCTTTTCCTGCTCAATCCTCACTCTTGCTGTCAATTGCTACTCTCCTGTTGTAGCTTCCACTTGCTGAGCTCTTATGTTAGCTCTTAATCCTATGCTTACTACCACCCAATCATCCATACCCTCTTGTCTTCTGCAATAGAAAAATTCTTCCGGATTCTTACCCATGAAAATTTCTTCGTTCTCTGACTTTAGCAAATTTTCAGACTGGTATTTAAATTTCCAGTCACTGTCATCATCTTTTTTCTTCTCCTGGACCAAACATCCTTCAGTCCTTCCATTAGTACTTGCAATCAGAAAACAAACACTAAAATCATAAAAATTTTGTGTCTCTTCCTCTTCCTCTGGCAACACTTAAAATTGTTGCTCAGTCATTTCTTCCAGCAATACTTCATTATAATGCTCTATCATCAGCACATCAGTATGTTGATTCCAATTCTTCAAATCATTTTCGAGACTTTCAGCTAGCGTCTCTTCTGCACCATCATCTTCAAGGACGTCTCTATGTTTTGGTTCATAAAAATGAACCTTTTCCTGCTCATTCAATTCTGCCTTTACAATCTGAACATTTATCCTCTGTGCTTATATCCTCTGCTCTAGAATACTTAAATCATGCCACATTTCTTCCATCTCATCCGAGAAAACAATTATACAGTCTTCACTATCTTCCTCTTTATCACGAGTCAAGTTTCCTACTGTCACTATCTCCTCATCTTCAATCAGAATAGCATTCTGATCTTCCATCTCTGCAATAAGTTCAACTGCCTATCCATCACTTTTCACTTGGCCATTTAACAAAAGAAATTTGTCATTATCAACATTAATAGCAAATTCATCATCATCAAACACAACTCCATTGGAACAATTTACTTCACAAAACAAGGAATTTATGAATTCCTTTTGCTGCAACAATTCAATCTAGTCTTCATCTAAAAGATACTCATGATACTTTTCTTGGCATATTTTAGCTTCACTGAATAAAATTTCATTACATGAATTGTCTTTTTCAATACCTGGATTCACACACAACTTGTCAGTTTTAAAACCATAAGACCTCATGGTCTCATTTGATGATTCAATCATCAAATCTTCCTACTGTTCCAAGTTTTCTATACATTTCAGGAATTCTTCAATGGTATTCTCTTCAGTCTCTTCAAGCTGTCCAATTTATTTCTCAATTTCCAGCTTATGGCCATCATCACAATTCAAATCTCTTTTTCTTCCAATGTATTGAAAATCAAAACTTTCCCCCAACTATGTATGGACATCTACAAAACATCTGGTTGTTTCATTTTCCTCCTTAGTGACAACATCAGCAGTTTTTCCTTCTCTATATGTTTTTCCTGCAAACATACAAACTTTGTCGGATGAAAAGTCATTTGAACCCTTAGTCTCACTTGAAGCTTCAGTCTTCAAGTCCTTCTCCAAATACCCAATCACTCGGAGTAATTTCTCTTTCTGCTGAGCATTGATCAATTTCTCTCTCTTTACTTGCAGCCTCTGCCACTTCACTCTCTTCTTCATGATCCAACCAACTCTCTGGCTTTCCTTTATCATCTCTATCATCATCTTCAGTTTTTCAAACTATTCTCTGATCTCAGCTACCTCTTTCCAATACTCTTCATCAGTGAGTTTCTTCCCCATTCCATTTTCTTTGGCATCTTCCGTCACTATTATATTATGGCCTCTCTCAGAACCTCTGCAATCTCTGCTATGGCTATCAGTAGCCATTTTCCCCTCCATGAGTTCTTCACTCACAAGCTGCACTAAGCCTCTGCAACATCATGCTCTCTTGTTGCAACTTACCTCACCAATCCTCTCCTCTAGATCCGGCTTTTGGCAAGTACTGGTCCGCCTCTGCTGGAACCTTATGAGCACTCTCTTCTTCTCTCTAGGCTTCACTCTGCAACTTCTCAAGAACACATATGTTCTTCTTTCATCCAACCTCAGTTGGAAATCCTCCAGGTTCTTCCACGCTTCTTGTTCAGTCAGAATCCCTTGCTAGATTCTTTTATCACTACTTTTAAAGTTGTGATCTGCCTTTGCTAAGATTTCTTCCCCAAATGCTTGCAACCTAAATTCTGCAAACAATATCTTCAAACCAGAGTCAAATAGGCTCATCAAATCACCTCCAAAGATACCTAAATGATCTTGATATTCCTCTTACCTGCACTGCACCTCTGTATGCTACAAACAATATCTTTAAGTAGAATCAAGATACCTCACCTTCAAGGCTTGTTCAACATCTATTTGGAATCACTCCTGCAAATCCCTCAAATGCTCTACTGCATTGCACACGGTCCTGTCAGTTTTAAATATGATCACTTTGTCATCACTTCGTACCTATGTTCACATATTTCAAAACATAATTGGGAAATCTTCAAAACACTTGCTTCAACTTCAGATTCTACAAATCTGAATTTTTAACCTTCACTGTGCATCTAATCAAATCTGCAATTTATTTTAAACAGATTTAAACATCAAGCTTTTCTTCACTGCTTCAGTACATATGAATTTCAAAAATTAATTATCAAGCTATGATACCACAATGATAGAGGGGTACCCCTTCAAAGTCACAATTTCAAACTTTCATGCATGTAAAATGCATCTCCAAATTTTAAGGCCCTAAGTAATCTGAACTGGAAATTTTAATAAATAAATTCTAGAAGTTTTAATATCTCAAATATGAGATTTGAGATATTAATTCCAAGGTTTCTCGTATGGTTATAAACCCCTACTTTACAACCAGATTTCTGATGCTTTACTTTTTCATATACAATACATTCTTCATTTTCCTTTAGTTGAAAATGCCCAAATTGGCAAACTCAAATTCTGGGCTCACCTTTTATACAAAACAAAATTTCAACCCGACACTTTGATGTGGAAGTAATTCTTCACCTTATGCACTATGGTTCAAACTACACTTTATGAATTTGAAGTTAATAATTCATACTTCAAGAAAATATTTGACTTTCACCGTATATGAAATTCGAATGTACACATACAACCTTAATGTAAAACCTGAAGGCCACACTTTGGGTTTAATCCCTTTTGTATACCCTTGACGTGGAAATGCAATAATGTTACAACTGTAGACTTTGCTTAAAATACCAAAACGCTACACATAATTCGGCCATAGCATAATCATTTCACTCATTGTAACTTCGGCTTTTGTTCAATATGCAACGTACCAACATCAACCAAAGAATACATCAGATCCACAACTCCTTCGTGTATAATTGAATCAATACATGTTACTCAAGAAAAAACCCAAATGAACCAAATGAAACTTTTATTTTTTTGGCCAACATACCTTGGCATAAACCCTCGACCATGACATACATTAACTCGATTAAAACAAAATCAACGCATCAAATTAATAATGCATCTGGGCCCAAGCGTTTATCTTACCTTGTTGTATCGAATACGTAACTTCAACTATGATCCAATTATCAATAGCTTCTCGCGCTCCCAAGCTCAATTACGCGCCCATCCGACGATCATCGCGCAAAATTGGTGCACGATTTTTAATCGCTCAAAATCACACGATGAAAACAGTTTTATAATACCTCTTTCTGCCACATGTCACGCAGGGACCCATATTGCATTCGAAAAGGTAAAACTGCTTACCATTCAAAGTTCCACGAGATACTACTAGCTTTTATTTCTCAAAACCGCCTTATGGTTTAAAGCTTCGGGTTCTCTTTCTCTCACAGTTCCACATCTTCACAATTCTATTTGACCAAATTTTGCCTTCACATTCCGTCTTCTGGTTTGGTGGCACCGCTACTATTCTTCCACACTAAAACGAGCTATCTCTGTACCATTATGGGGTTTTCTCCTTCACCAATTCTGCGCCACCACTCTGCCATTTCTTTCTGTGGCTCGTGGTATGATCCATGGAACTGATTCAGGTATTCAGTTCTGAGCACTCCCGCTTCCCGAATCTTCACTACACCTTAATTAGCCACATCCTTCAATCGGGTTTATCGTGATCTTTGATTCACAAATCTGCCCTCAAAATTTCGCAGATCCAAGTGAAATTCAACCTTCAACCCCTCTCGGTCATTCAATAAAGAAATGGAGCTCTTTATAATTTCTCAATTATCTATGACGGTTTTCTCATCAGTTCTATGTTCGCTGATTTCCATTCTCTAAAACCCAAATCTTGTTGTACTGGTTCATTCAAAAAAGAATGCTTAATTCCTTCATCAGATACTTATGCAAACTTTTACTGTTCCTCAAATTAGCATCGATTCATTCCATTACATTCAGAGCATCATTAAAACCCCAATTACAGAGTCTTGTTCATCACACTAGTTTATACAATTACTCAGTGGAATTTGAAAGAACTTTACACAGAATCTAAATTGAACCACCCATGTATGAAAAAACAAATTCTTTCATAACCTATAAATGATTTCACTTACAAAACTTCTGGTGTGGTCGGCTCTTCAATTTGATGGCCTTCTACCCTTACTTCTATGCAGCTCTCCAGATCTGATTTTCTAATACCTCTAAGGCTTATTTATACAGAAATCCAAAAATGAATTGATTCAGCTGTTTTGACAGCTCAACAAAACTCTTGGACTTCTCAATTTAGCGTAATTCCCCAAATAAACTGAAACTGACGCTTTACTCTATTAACTAATCGACTTCTCTCATGTTCCCCAATTGCTTGGGAACATTTACAATTTCTTCTCCACATTTAACTAAAAATCACTCAAATATGAATAATTACATAGGAAATAAAAACGCTAGACCCCACTATGCCTATTTACATACAAAGTATCTTCTTGAGCCTAATGCCCTTGCATCACACTTATTGGTTTTCATCAGTTTACCTGAACATGGTTTTTTCCAAACAAATTTGGTATTCTAGGGTATTGTCCTCATCACCCATCCCTTACTAAGTTAAATATTTCTTTAATTATGGCCTGAAACTTACTATTATCATTGATTTCAAAACCTTGAATATTTTATGATTAATCATAGTGTTCTCCTAATCTCGACTGTATCCATTTGTTATAAAATGCCAAAGTTTCTCATAGAATATCTCGATTATTTTTTAAGCATCCAAATTTCAATCACTAATTCTAAAACAGAATTAGAAACCTCCATTTCACAACTCTCTTTAGCTATATGTACATCTATAATGATAAATGTTTTTTTCAGATTCCATCACATTGTCAAATCCTTCCAACTTTTCATTGTATGGAATGTGGGTTCGCAAGGCTTTATCCCCATAATATTCCTCAATGTGATGTGATGTGAATGGTATATGCTAATACTTGTAGCTAATAAATCTCTACTTGAAAATCTTAATTAATAATAAGAAATTATTGTTTCAGTTCCACCTTACATATTTCAAGCTTCTTAATATGAACATTTTCATTTGGTACAATACTAACTAGTTTTAGGTGTTACCTTGATGTATAACTATGCTACCTTCTAAAATAATTTCCATTGTATGATAGAATCCAGAGCGCATGAGGCATCAATTGATGCATATTTAGGAATATTTATCTTAATTGGGGCTACAACAACTTGACTCATTCACAGACACAAAAAGATGGGAGGTATTGCTTGTCTCCTAGTGACGTGTGGCCTTAATCTGAGTGCCACACAATCATGTTGCATTTCAAGTATATGTAAACTAGAAAATAAATTTTTTTCAATTTAATAGATTCAATAGTATTCTTGAAATCCTCGCGAGACTCCGTTAGTTGTGGAAAATTGTTGGCCTCCACCTTGTCCATGCAAGTGAATTGTTAATATATTAATTTTGAAGGTGTGATGCAAGGAAAATATTTTGAAGCTTCTCCACGGAATAACATGCAAATTTCCTAGAGGGAATAAAATTGGGATAATGTGGTGGAAAAAATAGTGGGAAATATACTTTAATTCAAGCACTCTTTCAAATGAAAGAGCCCATTCATGGAAAAATTATAATTGAAAACATAGAGATATCAATCATAGGCCTATATGCTTTGTGATCATGTTTGGGTATTTTTCTATATCACCCAACGTTTTTGCAGCCTGTGGACTTCCATCACTGGTTGTGGCCAGCCAGGTATGTTATTCAATTAATGAAACTCACACCCATAGAATTGGTTTTAATTTTTTTCAGTGTGCATGTGATCAATGTGAATTACTACAACCAAATAATTAAACCTCTTGAACCATAGTTGCAAGTGACATAGAAGAGAAAGGACAATCCAATAGGTCTGTTGCAGTTTGTCAGTATATTGTCTTATTCGACCCACTTTTCCATGGTGCAAAAAACATTCATTGGGCTCTTGAGCTTGGTGTCAAGGTAAATATTACACCTACCCTAATATGACAAATAAATGTCGTGAAATTTAGCCCAATAGATTATCTGAGAGTCAATACCATATAAAATTTTCCCCTCTTGTGTGAAATTCATCATGTAGTAACAAGTAACATAAATTTTCTTCACTAATATGATGATACATTTTGGTTCATTGATTTTTATCTCTTATGATTGAGATAACAGATTTCTTTAGAGGGTTCTAGCTCAATGGAAGAGCACCTACTTTACAGTCAGGAGATTGGTGGAGCACCTACTTTACAGTCAGGAGATTGGTGGTTCGATTCCATCGTACCTAACATGAATTAATCACTGAAGAAAAAAAAAAGAATATAATTAAAGGAATATTATCTCTATACAAACAAAAAGAAGCTATAAATTCTTGAGAGAAAAAAATGAATTGACTTTGAAGATAAAATAACACTTGTGTTCTATATTGTCTTTATACAGACAATTTTTTAAGAAAATAATTTGAGGCACTCACTTCAAGAAAATACTTAAGACTATTTACAATTATTTTTTCTCTCAAGTTGAGACAATTTACTCAAAAATTGTCTTAAATATTGTTGTAAAAAGCCTCCTCTATGTAGTAGTGACTATTATCTCTAAAAAGACAAAAATGAAACTGTTTTTGGAGAGACAAAGATGAATTCTATGAGGAGAGACAAAAATTCTTGTATTAAATATTTTCTTTATAAGTAAAATATTTTAAGACATTTGAGATACCTCCATAAAGAAAATATCTAACAAAATACACAAGTTTTTTTTTGTCTCATGTTAAGGTAATTTACCCTAAAATTGTCTTAAATATTGTCTTAAAAACCCCCTTCTCTTGTAGTGAACAGTGATTTTAAATCATAGGCAGAAAAAAATTCTCACTTATCTTTAACAACAACCTTATAAAATTTTGCAGACGCTAAGGGAGTGCCATCCTCATCCATACTGCCAAAAACATAGACATTTCCTGTGGAAGGAGAGACAATGCACATACTGTAGTATCGGAGTGTAGGCATGTCAGCTCCGTGTGTAGCGCATGGCCATGATTCCGCTTACAGAAATATAGTTGGGCCATTGTGTAGCACATGGAAAACCTAGAAAATGTTCTGGCGGAGAGACTGCGGGAGGAGAGATAAACCTCATATTTAATATTATTATAAACCTCGTATTTATGATAAACCCCTTTAATATTATAAACCAAGAGATAAACCTCACATTTAATATTTTAATAAACCTCCTATTTAAAAATAAACTTCGTATTTATTATAAACCTAGTATTTAATATTGTAAACCTCTATGTCACCTCCTCACAGTCTTTGTAAACATGTCATTTTCTCCTCTCCACACAGATCTGCGTAGAGGTCTTAGTTGCGTAGAGGTCTTAATCGAGACAACACAATTGCGAACAAACCATAACCGTATTCATTTTAATAAAAAGTGGGAGAGATTAAAATGACAATTATAATGGACCAAAGAAAATCGAACATATTTACTCATAGTGAAACAAACCATTTAAAATGGCTGATTTATAGGCATCAAAAATAGACTTTTGGTTTCTGGAAAATTCAGAAAATACTATCACTGCTAAAAAAAAATAGTCAAAATACTTGAGAACTCTCCCATATAATAATATAATATGTCTAGATAGAACTGTAAGCGGGGGGAGATGGGAACATGGATATCGAGGGTGGAAGATGGGAATCCATAATCCCTCAGTTTATGATTTTCATCGAGGATCTACAGTCTTACTAATTAGACCGATACATTCATAAAGAAAAGGAGAAAGTAAGGAGGAGAGAGAGGCCTCTAGGTCTTAAATTTCACATTTTCACTAATTATAATGCATTTGGAGATTTTTCTTGCATGGGTTCTCTTAGTCCGGTTTTTTGAAACTAAATTTCAGTTTTTGGAGCTGTTTTTGTTGTTATTTTTTAAATTGAATTATATAAAGTTCTTGAATCTTAATATTGTTGTAACAAAACGCCATGTTAGGAGAATTCTAACCAGGGGACCTATTTCTTGTTCTGTTGCCCATGTATCTGTAAATAGAATGCTAGTTTAAACAAATTTATTTCATGTATTCAGTTGAAAAATTCATTTCAATTAGTTCCAATAGGTGATTCTCAATATTGGTGTAGAAAAATCATTATTATTAGAAGCCTGTCCAGGAGACCGATTTCTTGTTTGGTTTTGTACATGTTACCATGTTGACACCACATTCATAAACAGGAGTCCATTTCTTATCACCTAAAATACTTGAGCCCTGTCCCCTGATCTGTTCCTGTTCCTGATTCTCGTTGTGTTATCTGTTAATATTTTTGGTAGCATTGGCAACATATAGTTTGAATGATATTTTTGAGACTGAAATTTGTTTTGACATACCCGCTAGGGAACCCACTATTTTTTGGTTATATTAATGTGAGATTTCTGTTTTTATATTTTTTTTTAATCTTATTTGACTTTTACTAAGTAATGGATTCAGTTATTACGTGACACATGCTTTGATCACTTGGGATGGTTTTTTTCCTACATGCAAAAGATTTTGTGAGGAAGTAGTTGGGACAACTGTCTGAAATTTCTGAAATTTATGATATAGGGACAGGTAAAATATTTTTTCTTCACTCATATGATGGTGTATTTTGACTCATTTATTTTTAGCTTTTGTGATCGAGATAACATTTTTTTTTGTGCTAGCTCAACGGAAGAGCACCTGACTTTCAAGTAGGAAGTTGGTGGTCCGATTCCATTGTCCCCTAACATGAATTAATCATTGAAGAAACAAAAAAATTCTCATTCTATATTTTGTTTTTAAAGATAATTTTTTATTTTCTTTAAAGAGATAATAACAGGAATTAAAGACATATTATTTCTATAGATACAATAATTGGGATTTGTGTTTATAAAGAAAATAGTCTTAATTGTAGCTATAGTCTCTTGAGATAAAAATGAATTGTCTCTTAAAATACCTGTTTTATATTGTATTTATAAAGACAATTTTTTAAGACAATCATTTGAGACAAATTTTTCAAGACAATAATTTGAGACACTCACTTAAAGACATTATTTAACACAATTCACAATTTTTTTTTTTTCTCAAATTAAGAGAATTTACTCAAATTTTGTCTTAGATATTGTTTTAGAACCCCCTATATGTAATAATGAATCTATGAAAATGTCCAAAAATACCATATTAAATGAGACTAAATATATACGAGACAGATAAAAAGACTCTGTAAATATATGAAATGAGAGAACGCCATCGATGGTACTCGCAATGCGAAATCTTAGCCTGAGGCTAAGAAAAACCAAGTTTGTTTATGGATATGGTTACTTTGGATATGCCATTAACTCGCCATTGTGGTGGGTTCCATGTAAAGGGCCTTCTAAATTTCGCAATGATCATAGATACCACTAGTAAAATACAAGATGATAAAAAATTAAAAATAAAAACCATGTAAAAGGGCTTTCTAAATTATGAAAAGATCATGGACACCATTTGAAAAAAAAATAAAAATAAAAACCATGTAAAAGGGCTTTCTAAATTTTGCAAAGATCATGGACACCATTTGATCATAAACACCATTTGAAAAAAAAAACAGAAAGTGAACAACTTGTAAATTGTAAATGTAGACGTTGGCCATTCTAAAGTATCAATGTCACTTCATACTCATTTAATTTTATTTATGAAGTGGCTATTTGAGATAAATTTTAATTTTAATATTTTAATATTTTTTTACCAATAAATAAATTTTTAGAATTTTATAAATATTGAAAAATATTTTTATAATTAATCATATTTTGAAAAATTCTAAGATGTTGTTTTTGTTTAAAAGAGTTAATTGAAATTGAAAATAAGAAATTAATGTTACAATATACTTTGCAATAAACAGAGATAGTAATATCCCGTCATAAAATCTTAAAGAGAATTATATTTAATTATTAATAAATATTTTGAAATATATATAGAAAATTATATTATCTAAACAATAAATCAATAATGTGTAAATGAAATTTATAAATTCTTAATTACTCAGAAAAAAATCATAAGCATTTTGGACTTGAAATATTTACAAATAATATAAAAAAAACAATATGTTTTCATTAGAATGCTAAAAATATTATTGAGCTTTTCTTGTGGAAATTTACCAGTTCCAATATAACACACAGTCATTAAAAATTAAAATTATGTATTTTGTAACTTACTTTTATGTGAAATGTGAAAACAATAAACATAGAGAGACACACATTAAAGACATAGTTAGATGCAACATTACATAAACAAATTTTCCGAGTGAATTTATTTTCCTTCGACTAAGCCTCTATATTTATACAAAAATTCATGTTGGTTACAATTATTAAAATATTATTTAGTGAGGCGGTGCTTTTCCTTTCATTTCTGCAGGCGGTGTTGACTCTTCGATGCTGTATATGGCAAGGCGGTGAGGCGGTGAAGGGGGTGTTCGGTGAGGCAATGAAGGCAATTGATAACTCTTAAAATAATTATTATTACATTCTCACCCCTAATTATTTCACAAAAAAAACAAAAACAAAAAATATTACATCAAAATGTCATTACATCATACATACTCCTATGTTTTCCCTATGAGTTTAAAATAATTTTTTTCCCAATGGTTTTGTAAATATGTCTGCAAACTGGTATTATGATCTCTAAAAATCCATACATATTTCATTATTTCTTACTAATTATCGAATGAAATAATACCTTGTATCAATATGATTACTCTTTTTATGGAAAAAATTATATTTTTATAATGTGATAGCACATTTGTTATCACAGAAAATATGAGCTGGTTCTTTCTATTCATGCAACAACTCAATCAAAATTCTTCTCATCCACATAGTTTGGCATGATGTTGTCATCGCTGCAACATAATCTGCTTCAGCTTATGATATATTCATAATGGATTTCTTCACTGATGCCCATGAAACTTTACCTAAACTAAAACTGAACACATATTCAGATGTCCTCTTCCTGTAATCAATATTACATGCAATGTCACCATCTCTATATCTAGTTAGTTTAAAATCTGAATGAGATGTATACAAGATATCATAGTTTCTTGTTCCAGCAAAATATCTTAAAATCCTTTTTCCAAATAGCCAATGGTACTCTTCGGAGATTCCATGAATCTTGAAATTAAACTTACAACAAACATTATATTAGGAATTATTGTATTCAAGTACATAAGACTTCCAACCAATTTCTTATATGATGTAGGAGCATCCAGATTTAGCCAGCAATGTGATTGTGTGTTCACATGTTGTGGTTAACAAGAGGTGGAAAAAAAAAAATTTGATTATTAATATTTTATTGAGCTTTAATTGTGAGAAGTTAGTTTGTTTTGATTTCTAAACTAAATAGGAATAAAAATGGCAAATTGGTTCTCCCTATGAGGAGACCAAGCCAGGTAGATTAGATCATTAAGTTAGGTTAGGATTTCATTCTTTTTTAAATATTAAATTACTTCATTTGTGGAAAGAGACTTTTAGTTAGTGATATGGTTTTATGATTGTAATCTCAAGAAAACAGGAATAGAGAGATAGAGGAGAATAAAGGGGCCAGATGGAATAAGACCCACGTTCATAAATAAAACTCTATTTTTGTTAGCATGGTGTGGCTTTTATATAGAGTTTCATCATAGAGTAGTTGCTGGACTGCTGATAATAATCAAACATTATGACACTATGAACCTTTGATTGTATATCCCTTACCTTCTCTAAACCATACACAGAGGATACAAAATCTGGCTCAATCATAAGATGTAGCAGCTAATCCTTTGAACAACCATGAAATTAATGAGGCATGATCTACACGATTGGTAATCAAATCATAAAGGTTAATATCGAATCAATAATTCGACAATGGAAGAATCCCACCAAAATAAAAATCCAGAACAAATTCAGTTAAATCGTATTTATGAGCTTGACACTGACTTTTTTCCTTTCTGGCACTACGTTTTGATAGTTAATGTTGTACTTCCTCTCTTAGCACCGTCTTTTGCCAAAATTGTTGCATTTTATTTGTGAAACATCATGTTTTCGTCAAGGACCTGCTAATCAAATTGACTCAAGACAAATAGTCCTTAAAATCGACTTCTTTGATGCGGATTGTCCTTCCCCATGAACCAACATATAGCTTAAATTTGGTTATGGTTTTTTTGTTCTTTGTTTTAGGTGTAGTGAATAAAAATTTGTAGGAATTTGTAGTCTTTGAAGCAGGGAGGACATCATTTGGTATTAGACTAAATTTTGAACTGAGTTCTTCTCTTAGAACTTCAACAAACATGCCACCTAGAAGAGTTGCTTGCATAGGGAGAGGAAGAACAATAGAAAATGTGATTCTACTGGAAGAGGTTCAATGCCATCGTGAAATGATGGAAACAATGGAGGTTGCCCAAAGGAGAGCGTCTGATGAAGGAGATGACAGTGTTGCGAAATAACCTTTAAAAGAAGAAGAAGATGAAGAGAATAAGACGACAAAAGTTCTCAAAGATGTTGATCAAGGCGAGCAGAAGACCAAAGATAGAAGTACCTTTGTATGATGGAAATCTCAATGTGGAAGAATTAACGTACTGGATCAGTTCATTACACAAGTACTTTGATTTTGAAGAAATCAAAGACAAAAAGAAAGTGAAATTTGCAGCTCCCAGATTGAAAGGCCACGCAACCATTTGGTGGGACGAGGTACAAGTATCAAGAGAAAAAAAAGGAAAGACAAAAATTAAACAATGTGATAAAACGGTAAGTAAATTAAAGAGCAAGTTCGTGCCAAAGTATTATGAGTTAAATATTTTTAATCAATTATAGAATTTGAAGAAAAAGAGATGAAAGTGAAAGAATATACATAAGATTTTTATAGGCTAATTTCAAAGTTGGACATGTGGAAGATGATTTTGAGAAAGTAGCTAGGTACATAAATGGCTCGAGGTATGGTATCTAGGATGAGATCAATTTATTACAGCTGAAAAAAATTGAAGATGCTTACCAATCAACCTTAAAAGCAGAGGAGAAGATACAGAGGAAGAAAAACCATAGGAATAGAGGGAAAAGTCCAGCGAGGAAGAGGAGCATTCAGACCTAGATTTCAACATTCATGGAGTGAAGCAGGAGGTTCGATTAGTAGACCGCCACAGAGAGGAGACTCTGGCAGAGGAAGGTTTGTACCCAAAGGTAGAGGCCGAGGAGGAGAAATTATGTCGTATATATGTGGTGAATGGGGACATGGGTCATGGGACTATCCTCATAATAAATCAGGAACTCAACGAAATGTCAATATTGCTGAAGAAAAGGAAGAAACTCCCTAGATTGTGGGAAAAGAAGAACGAACAGAAGCGGGAGAATATTTTTTATTGAAAGGGGTATTTCTTAAAGCATAAAAATAAGTAGAACAACCAGTTCAGAGGAAGAACATATTTAGGACTATATGTAAGTCCAAGGGGAAATGTTGCAAACTGGTAATTGACAATGGAAGTACTTATAACCTTGTTTACAAAAAGATGGTGGAAAAACTGGAATTGGAAAAACTGGTACATCCTACTCCATATAATGTGTCATGGCTGTAAAAAGGACATCAACTTCTTGTGATAGAACAATGCAAGGTAGAGATAGAAATTGGTACCTAAAAAGATGTTATATTATGTGATGTAATACCAATGGATGTATGCCAGATATTTTTGGGAAGACCCTGGCAGTTTGATCGAAAATTTGTTCATGATGGACGAAGAAATACTTATACCCTAGAGAAGGATGGGAATAAACTTACACGGTTGTCATTGAAGAATGAAACAGATAAAGAAGCACCTTGAAATAATGTTATGCTGGTGAGTGGGAAAGAAATGCTGCAAGAAGTTAGGAAGGAAGAAAAATTACATTTTGTTGTTGTGTGTAAACCCAAGGTAATTATGACTTCTACAAATTTACATTATTTACCTGAAGAAATAAAAATATATTAATTAATGATTTTTCTGATATTATTGTTGATGTGTTTCCAAATTCATTACCACCAATCAGGAGTATTAGTCTTCATATTGATCTAATACCTTGTGCAAGTTTTCCGAATAAGGTAGCATATAGGTTAACTCCTCAGGAAAATGTAGAAGTTGGGAGAAAAGTTCAGTGATTGATAAGAGAGATTCTTAGTCTATGTGTTGTACCAGTAGTACTTAGACCAAAGAAAAGTGAAGAATGGAGGATGCATGATGATTCCAGAGCCATAAAAAAAATCACCATCAGGTATCGTTTTCATTTACCACGCATGGATGACTTAATGGATTGCTTGAGTGGTTCAAAATATTTCACTAAAATAGATCTGAAAAGAGGTTATCATCAAATAAGAATAAGAGAGAGCGGGATGAATGGAAGATTGCATTTAAAACAAACAATGAGTTGTATGAGTGGTTAGTGATGCTTGTTGGACTCACTAATGCACCCAATACATTCGTGGGGTTAATAAATCAAGTATTGAAGGAGTATGCAGGAAAGTTTTTAATTGTTTATCTTGATGAGATTTTGGTTTTTAGTCGAAGTAAAGAAGGGCATCTAGAGCACCTTAAATTAGTTCTTAAAAGTTTACCAAAAGACAAGCTGCTAATAAATTTGAAGAAATGCAGTTTTATGAAGGAAGAGATAGTTTATTTGGGATTCATAGTCTCTAAAGAGGGCTTAAAGTTGGACCTAAAAAAATTCTAAGAAAATTTGAATTGACCAACTCCAAAGAACATATTTGAAGTAAGAAGCTTTCAAGGCCTTGCAAGTTTCTACAGGAAATTCATAAAAAGGTTTTAGTTAGATCTGTGCACCAATTATTGAAACAATCAAGGAGAATAATCAGCGATTTAAGTGGAGGGAAGGAGCAGACCGAAACTTCAGAATGTTGAAAAATAAAATCATAGAAAATACAGTGTTGGCCTTGCCGAACTTTGAAAAAGTTTTTCAAGTTGAAACTAATGCTACTGGAGTTGCAATTGGAGTAGTTTTAAGTCAAGAAAAAAGACCAATAGAATATTTCAGCGAGAATTAAATGAAGCTAAGAATAAATACTCATCCTATGACAAGGAGTTTTATGCTATTGTGCAGGCATTGAAAAAATGGAGGCGTTATCTGTTACCGAAATAATTTATTTTATATTCTGATAATGATGCATTACAGTTTATCAATAACTAGCCAAAGTTGAGCTAGAAGCATGCCAAGTGGGTAGAGTTTTTACAGAGTTTTACTTTTGTGATGAAGCATACAAGCGCTAAGTTGAACAAAGTTGTTGATGCTTTGAGCAAAGTGAATTTAATTGTGCAGGAATTAAAAATTCATGTTATGGGTTTTGAAGAGATGGTTGACATGTATAAGGAAGATGTAGAATTTAACGACATTTATGCAGTTGTTCAGAATCCAACAATTCACAATAGAATCCAATGGTTCGATTATCTTATCCAAGGAGGTTTTTTGTTTAAATATAACAAGTTATGTATTCCAAAATGTTCTATAAGGGAAAACATAATTAAATAAAAACACAACAAAGGCTTATTTGGACACTTTGAACAAGACAAGACATTTTCTCATGTAAATTCTTTTTACTACTAGCCAAAGATGCAAACTGATGTTAAAATATTTGTTGAGAAATGCAGGATTTCTCAACACGCTAAAGGGAGAAGCAAAAATATTGGATTGTACAAGCCATTGCATATACCAAACTAGCCTTGGAATGCAGTTAGTATGGATTCCATTTTGGTTTTTCCAAAAACACAAAGGAAAAATGATTTTATCTATGTTGTTGTAGATAGATTTTTGAAATTGGCTCATTTTATTGCATGCAAGAAGACTAGTGATGCAACTCATATTGCAAATATTTTTTTTCTTTGGAAATTGTAAGGTTGCATGGGCTACCTATAAGTATTGTGTCTAACAAAGATACAAAGTTTTTTGGCCATTTCTGGAGAACTCTACTAAAGAAACTAGGTGGAAACCTTAGCTTCAGCTCAGCCTGTCATCCTCAAACATATGGACAGATCGAAGTAGTAAATAGAAGGTTGGGAAATATATTGAAGAGCTTAGTTTATAAAAATCCTAAGCATAGGGATTTATCACTTTCTCAAGATGAGTTTTCTTACAATGATACTCCTAACTAGAGTACTGAGATGAGTCCATTTCGGATTGTCTTTGGGATGCATCCGAGAGGTGTGTATGAGCTCAGAAATTTGGACAAACATGAGATAATAAGCACAAAGGCTGAAGAATTTGCAGAGCAGATGCAGAAACTATAGGAAGATGTCAAAGAGAAATTATAGGAATACAAACAAATAGTTGATATGAAGAGGAAAGAAAATGAGTTTCGAGTGGGCGATCTAGTCATGGTTTACCTAAGAAAGGAAATATTTCCTGGCAAGACATATAACAAACTAAAAATTAAGAAGATAGGGCCATGTAGAATCTCGAGGAAATTTTATTATAATGCTTATGAGATTGAATTACCAGAGGGAATGAGAATATCTCCTATTTTTAACATTGTAGATATATACCCATACAAGGAAGCAGAGACAAAAATACAAGATGAATTGATAGAATAGAAGGTTCAAACTCCAAAATTGGAGGAGCAGATGCTAAAAACAACAAAGAAGGAAATCGAAGCCATTCTGGATAAAAGAGTAGAAAATAAGACAAGGATCCAAACATATTATCAGTATTTAGTTAAATGGAAGGGGAAGTGAAATGAAGATTCCAGTTGGATGACTACAAGAGAGTTACCCAAATATAAAGTAGATCCAAAAGACATGATGGAAGAGCCTTTTTCCTCTCTAGAAGTCTGATGCATGAGCATCCATATGGCTAAGAAGAGGTGGAAAATAAAAATTTGATAATTAATATTTTATTGAGCTTTAATTGTGAGAAGTTTGTTTGGTTTGATTTCTAAAATACATAGGAATAAAAATGGCAAGTTGGTTCTCCCTACAAAGAGATCAAGCCAAGTGGATTACATCCTAAATTTAGTATAGGATTTGGTTTTTTAGAAATAGTAAATTCCTTCATTTGTGGAAGGAGACTGTTAGTAATTGATATGGTTTTATGATTGTAATCTCAAGAAAAGAGGAACAAAAAAAAATAGGAGAATAAAGGGAAAGCCATCGAGGGCCAGATGGAATAAGACCCACTTTCATAAATAAAACTCTTTTTTTTAGGAAGGTGTGGCTTTTTTGTTGAGATCGATCATAGAGTGTTTTCTGGACTGCTGCTAACAGTAAGACATTGTGACACTATGAACGTTTGGTTGTATATCCCTTACCTTCTCTAAATCATACACAGAGGATAAAAAATCCTACTGAATCACAAGACGTAGGAGCTAATCCTCTGAAAAACCACAAAATTAATGAGGCATGATCTAAAGGATTGGTAATCAAATCATAAAGGTTAATACTGGATCATCAATTCGACAATGGAAGAAGCCCACCAAAAGAAAAATCTAGAAGAAATTCAGTTAAATCGTATCTCTGAGCTTGATGCTGCATTTTTTTTCCTTCGTGGCACTATGTTTTGACAGTCAACGTTGAACTTCCTCTCTTTTCACTGTCTTTTGCCGAAATTTTTTCATTTTATTTTTGAAACACTGTGTTTTCATCAAGGACCTACTAATCAAATTTAATCAGGTCAGAGAGTCCTCAAAATCGACTTCTTTGATGCAGACTATCCTTGCACATGAACCAACATATAGCAAAAATTTGGTTATGGTTTGTTTGTGCTTCGTTTTAGGTTTAGTGAATCAACATTTTGTAGGAATTTATGGCCTTGGAAGTAGGAAGGACATCACTATACAATGTTGGATCAATATCTGAACCTTGATCATCCTTACTGAGTTTTGTACCAATTTTAATTGGGGTTACAACTAGCTTACAATTTTACATCCTGAACTTTTTCATATATCATTTGCATACTTATATTGACAAATGAAAATAACATCTTCAGATTGATTTACCTCAATAACAAGAAAATATTTTATTAGGCCTAAATAAGTCATATCAAATTATGTTTTCATGCTTTTATTAAAATCAACTACTGAGAGATCTCCAGCGAAAATCAAATCTTAGGAATTTGACTTCTGCGATACATAAATTGTGTAGAAATAAATTTCGGTGAAAATCACATGTAAGAAAATTTTTGCCGACGCATTTCGAACCAGCCAGTGTGGTTCAAATCATCAACATACAGGCACACAATCAAAATTTTACCTTCATCTTTTACTTTTGCTTTTGTATATAAAGTTGGCTCACTTAGACTCCTAATGAATCCATTATTATTCAGATATTCATCAATTGTATTTTTCCACACTCGGTGTGCTTGTTTCAATCCATATAATTCCTGATTTAATTTGTAAACTTTATCTTCTTTACCATAAATTACATATCCAGGAGGTTGTTTCACATAAACCTCTTCTTTGAAAAAACCATTTAAAAATGCATACTTAACATCAATCTAATATTTTTCTAATTTTTTTGTGCAGCAATAGATAATAATATTCTTTTGTGTTAAGTATAGCTACAGGAGAAAAAGTTTCATTATTATCAATACCAGGTTGTTGGTTGAACCCATGAGCTACAAGTCTTGCTCTATGCTTTTTAATTTCACCTTCAGCATTGATTTTAGTTTTGCAAGTCCATTTAACACCTATAGTATTCTTACCTTCAAGAAAATATACAAGTTCCTAAGTATTATTTCTTTATATAGCATCAATTTCTTCATCCATAACCTTTATCCAAACTTTTTCTTTCATGGATTCATCAAAATTTAATCGATCATATGCAAGTAATGAAAAATTAGAAACTTAATCTATTTCATCATTCCGCTCATATGATTCTTTTAAACTTCTAGTTTTCTGGCCTATGATTCTATCCTTTAATGTACCCATTGTAGTATTAGATTCATTACTCACCTCCGACCTTGTTCTTTGTTGTCCACCATAACCTGATGGTTCGCCATGTTCCTGATTTCTCGGTGTTTTGCATTGTAATGGACTGAATATTGGTGATTGGCTTGTTCAAGTGCTTGAAACATGTGTATATGGAATCGATTGTCCTCCTTGTACTTCTTGATTATCTTCATTGTCATCTCCATCAGATAATACAACTCCTTCTGCAAAATATTTATCTATGCTTCCATCCCAAGATTCTTCTTCCTTGAACTCAACATATCTTGTAATAATATATTTCCTTGTGATGGGATTATAGAGTTTATATGCTCTAGATTCTTCACTATATCCAATAAAAATACCTTTTTCACTTCTATCATCTAAATTATTTCTCAATTCTTTACGAACATGTGCATAAGAAACAAAACCAAAAATTCTTAAATGAGATATATGACAACTCTTACCATTCCATGCTTCTTCAGGAACTCGGTCCTTCACTCTCTTCATCAGACTTATGTTAAGGATATAAAAAACACAAGCTACTTCTTCTCCCCAATATTCATTTGGTAGATGCTTTTCCTTCATCATACTTCGAGCCATATCCATAATAGTTTGATTTTTCCTTTCAGCTATTCCATTTTGTTGTGGAGTATAATGTGGAGTAAACCGCATCTTAATTCCATGCGATTGAAAAAACTCAATGAAATCTGTTAGCATATATTCACCACCTATATCTAATCTCCAAATTTTAATATTCTTTCCACTTTCATTTTCAACCATAGATTTAAATATTTTAAATACATAAAATGCTTCATATTTATGTTTCATAAGGTAAACCCATGTTTTTCTACTGTAGACATAAACAAAAGTTTAAAAAGTAATTATTACCAACAAAATATGGTAATGTTGCAATCCAATGAAGCTTTTTCCATATACGAAACTCCAGAATCAAATTTTTGTCTATGGTGCTTTGCAAGTATACAAATTTCACACAAACTCCTTCGACGTTCAATACTGGGTAACCCTTTTACCATCTATTTCTTCTGTAACAAATCTGTACCACCAAAATATAAATGACCATATCTTAAAGGCCATAACCAAGATTCATCGAAATTCTTAGTTTTATAAGAATTCAAGGAGGGATACTATTCATTTCTCATTATAAGCAGAAACATTCCTATTCTTTGTCATTTATACTCTTGCTATAAAGAGATTGCTTCAATATTAGTCAATGATAGTACACACATTATTCTTTAAGAAAACTCTATACTTTTTCTCTATGAGTTGTCCAACGCTCAACCAATTGCATTTTAAGCTAGGTACATAATACATATCATCAATTGTTCTTCTCTCACCATTTCTAGTATAACCATTAATCACTCATTTACATTTAACACATACCTTATTATCATTACCCAACTTGACTTCAGACTGAATAATTGTGTCTAGAGTGGAAAAAATATATATGTTTCTCGTAATGTGATTGCTACAGCCACTATCTAAAAGGAAAATATTATCGAAGCACTCTTGAGTTACATTACAAGTAAAAAGCACTGGCATATTATTATCTTCAAATTCTTCTGAGATGTGTGCAGATTGCCTAACAACATCTGCCTGCCTCTTCAAACACTTAGTAGAAAAATGCCCAGATCTCATGCAATAATTACATTGAACATTAGAAATATCATAAATTTTATTTCCTCAATACCGCATTCTATTATTACTCCCCCTTAAATTACGAGGACATTGCTGAGATTTTTTTTCATGCTCATAATTATCTCACGAACGTCTTTGATCAACTATTTTGTATCATCTTCCTCTATTACTCGATCTTCCTCTTCCTCTTCCTCTATTAAATTGCAGTTGAGTTTTGAAGGCATTATCCAATGTGCTATCATCATATCTTGACATCCTGGATTCATGTGCCATCAACAAACCAATCAGCTCTTCAATTTTCATTTGACTTGTGTCCTTGAACTCTTCTATGGATACAACAAGCACTTCAAATTTCTTTGGAAAAACTTTGAAGGAATTTCTCAATCACTCTCTTGTTTGAGAGCTCTTCTCCATACTGTCTCAATTGATTAACAACACTCATGACTTGAGTCATAAAAGCATCCAAGTTTCACTGTCTTTCATTTTTAGACTCTCAAAATCTCTTCTCAAATTTTTCATCTTGACATTCTTTACTTTCTCTACACCGTTATAATAGGATTCAACGGTGTAACACGCCTTCTCCAAATATTCTACATTTGAAAGTTTTTAAAGAATCACGTAATCTAAGCCTTGTTCAATAAGGCCTAGAGCTTTATTGCCTTTCTTTATATTCTCTTTGGACAAAATTCATTCAGCATTTGTAAGAGCCATCTATGCTACCTCATTAGCAGGCTCTCAATACCCATTAGTAACAAATCCCCAAAGAGAATGAGAATGCAACACTGTTCTCATTCGAATAAAACAAAAATCATAACTTCTTTCATTCAAAATAAGAACCCTTGACTGAGTAATATTGGTAGTTTTCACCATCATTAAGAGAAGAATGAATTCTTAAAATGGAATGTAATATTACTTTCAAAATATAGTTAAATCTCTTGAGATGAAAATTAAAAAAAAAATAGGATGACAACTTAGGCTTATTCACTAGAATTAATAAGTGAATCTAAAATACTTTGGAAATATCGATGAGTTTCTTATAACAATGGAAAAGAAAAATGAAACATTAGTGAATGTGATATAGAAGATTATCTACACGATAGAAAAATAATTTAGACAACATAAACCATTCTCCATAAATACACGGAACCAAGATACTCATGGGTAGTAAGTTAAAATAATAACTTGACTAACGGATAAGAGATTTATGTATGAAGGGAAAGTGGACCCATAATACTCAAGGAAATACATATAAAGTTTTAAAGACAACAAAGGAACTGACAGCTCAAAAAAATTGATTTTGTCAAAAGAATTCCACAAACAATAACTCACTACAAGCTTGTACAATCTTCACACGTCTAAGTTTCACTTTAGGGTAAAGGGCTTTGTTATTCAATATCCATCTTATTCAACGCTCCATAATACAATATTTCTCCCACACACAGAAAAATTAAAGATGCCGACATGAAGCTCTGTGTTGGCAGCTTCTCGGCTTCAATAAAAATTAAAAATATGTTGGCTACTCTCAAATCCGTAGGCATTAACAATTGCACAATTTTTGGCATTAAATTTCCTTGCAAATGGCTTGTTTATGGATTTCAAAGCCTCACTTAAAAACTCACAACTTAATATTTACTCTCAACAACACAATATGACCCACACACATCAAAGGTAATCAGACACGAGTTAATCTGGCTCGCTCTGATACTAGATGAAAACAATAAACAAAGAGACACATCAAAGAATCACCTATTGCTGCAACATTACGCAAGAAAATTTGTCGAGCGAATTGATATGCCTCCGGCTAAGCCTCTCTATTTATACAAAAAAAATCATGTCAGTTACAATGATTAAAATATTATTTTGTGAGACTCTGCTTTCCCTTTTATTTCTACAGGAAGTAGTGACTCTTTGATGCTAGATACGGCAAGGCGATGAGGCAAAGATGGGGGAGGGGGTCTTCGGTGAGGTGACGACTGTGGAACACTTGAAATAAGTATTCTTACAAGAGAAGTGTATATCCTACTCTCAAGTTAATTGTTGTAGTGTCGCAAATGAAACCATTCATAATGTGTACAATTCCCTACTGGCGTTGCTGAATTTTAACAAGAGAAATATGCACCGCTTTCCCCTTTGCATAAGAGCTCAGAATGACTGCCTTCCTCTACAAATTACCCAGTCTCAAAAACTACTATATAGTCTGCATTCTGAATTGTGCTCATCCGATGTGCTACAATGGTTCTCGTTCTTCCCACAATCACTTTATCTAATTCCTATTGAACCACATTCTTCACGTGAGAATCCAATGCACTGGTTTCCTCGTTGAACAACAAGATGCAGGGATTCTTTATAATTTCCCGTGATATTGCTACTTGCTACTTTTTCCAACCAGACAACTGGGTTCCTTCGTGCCCTGCATCAGTCTCATATCCATGTTTTAGGCCCCTGAAATATATATTCACAATGCTCATTATTTATTAAAATCATTTAAAAGCAATTTTTTTTTAGTAATTTGATTGTATAAGCAATAGTTTTATTAGTTTTATTTGAGTTAATTAAATTCAAAAATATTTTCAATTTACCATATAATGATAAAATAAAATAAAAATTATTATGAAATGAAATCATGAGAATTGGTAGCCTTGGCAGCCTCTACAATCTCAACCTCAGTTGTGTTGTCTTTACCATAGGAAATGTTCTCCCAAATGCTTCCATCGAACAGAGTTGGCTCCATCCTAACAAGAGCTATGTGTTTTCTTAGAGACCTCAAATTCAATCTCTTGATATCTTGACCGTCTATGAGTACCTTCCCATTTAATGGATCATATAATATCTCTATCAATCCAGAGATGGTGGACTTACCACACCCACTTCTTCCAACTAGAGAAAGTGACTGTGTGCGCTGATTTTAAGGCATAAATCACTTAACATAACATTCTCGAGATGATATGGATAAGAAAAATCTACATGTTTAGCCTCTACAGCACCTCGAATTTCATCACATCTATCTCCCTCAATGTCTAGGTCAATAAGGCTATTTCTACCCAGAATTTCAAACACATAGGTGACAGCTTGAGATCCCTTGGCCAAGTCCGAGGTCAGACTTCCTACGTCTGCTATCATCAGACCCATTCTAAGAAAAAAAAGGGAGATAAATGGAAAAACATACAAACTTACATCTCCACTCTTCATAAGTTCCCCCCCATACCGGTACAAAAAATCTATATAGCATTCCGAGATAAACTGACTTGTTCCTAGGCTGATTCATGTGTAACATGATTGTTTCTTAATCACCTCATGTGGGCTTGCCTATGTGGGGTAAAATGTTGGAAAATTAATCACAACCACTGTGTTTAATTTTATGACAACAACCATATTGCAGTAAATTCTTTGCGGGTTGTGGATTGATTTTGCAGAGAAGTACAAGTTCCAAGCAAAGTACATTTTACCCATTTCACAACAAATTAAATAATTAAAAGTCAAATAGAAATTTAATGCATGTTTACTAAAACCATATGGGAAAAAAATTAATCTTTAAGTGTTACTTACTTCACGTAATCCCTTTAATGTTCAGAAAGTCATTTTTTCCATCCTGTGTATTAAATTTTTTCGATCATGAATTAAATGTATTAGATATATATCTTTTAATTTTAGATGTACGTAGAAGCATAATGAATTGTGGCAATGTAAGTCTGGAAAGACAAGAAGGAAAAAATTATGGAGCAAATTTTGGTGGGTGCGTGAAAACAAGTTACAGGTTTCATTGTGTGTAAGTTCCACAACACTGGATATGGTTCTTAAATTTTCACATATCATTATAATTGCAACACTCTGTTTTACTTTGTGTCATCATGAGTAAAATTCTTTAATTATATTTTCTCCTCTATAGTTGGGATTTTAATCTTTGCCACTTGATATTGAAAATATGACTCATATGATTTAATTTCCACAAACAAATCCTCTCGTTTAAATACCTCTCTGCAACTCTGTGTAAACTTTCGTAACTGTGTTGTCTTGGTTAAAGTCATTTCCGCAACTCTGTGTGAATTATGTGTGCTGGAAAAAGAATTTGCCATGCATTTAAAAATTTTAATATGGTATCAGAGCAGGTGTAAACCTTCATTACTACAAGCGTTTCTACTAAGGAGTTAAATGAAGTTCTGAAAATTTTTGTGGAGTGTATTCTCTAGCAATGAGAAACATTTTACACAATAAAAATAGAAATAATAAGCATAAGTTTGACTAATCCACAAATACCTCATTTTAATGGGAAAAATTATGGCTATTGGGCTATAAAAATGAAGGCTTTGTTTTCTTCAAAAAACATTCGGGAATTGGTGGAGAATGGTTTCCAAGAACCAGTGGATGCAATAGCATACAATGCCTTGACACAAGAAGAAAAGGATTTTTTGAGGTACAACAGGAATAAGGACTCCAAAGTCCTCTTATATAATTTTTAAGAAGTTCACGAAATTATCTTCCCAAGGATTGTAGCAACAACAAAATCAAAGAAACCATAGGATACCCTCTGGAAAACATACTAAGGCATGGAAAAGGTGAAGACAACAAAACTACAAATGTTCAGAAGATATTTTGAGACAATTTTTATGAAAGATTTTGAGAATGTAGACTCATTTTTCACACATGTAATTCGGTTGGTTACCCAAATCAGGTCTCATGATGAGAACTTGAGGAAAGGATAATTGTTGAGAAACTTTTAAGAAGTCTGCCAGTAAGGTTTGATGCCATAGTTGTGGCCATAGAAGAGAAAAATATTCTCTCACACTTTTTATTGGATAAGATTCATGCATCATTTATTTCTCATGAGCGAAGACTGAACATAGAAATAAACTCCTCATCAGAGTATGAATTCAAGACACAAGTTTCCTTTGGTGAAGGTAGAGGTCGAGGAAGATCAAATTATATAGGAAGAGGAAGAAGCCCACACAAAGGTGGAAGAAGAAACCCTTCAACCTCAAGTGTAAGGGGAAGCAATAAAAATCCAAGCCAAGGCCGAAGCCAAAATCAAGCGCAACATCAGATGTATGATAAATCTCAAGTTCAAGGAGTATGGTCATTATGGAAATGAGTGTAGAAAGAAGAAATATAACATAAGTAACAAACCAAGTGCAAATTTCATAAAGGAAAATATGAACCATGATAGCATGTTTTTAGCTTGTGATGTAGCACAAGATAAACAATGAGATGTATGGTTCTTAGATTCAGGGTGTAGCAACCACGTGACTAGAAACATAAAAATGTTTTCCAAACTAGATGAACGTGTGAAATCTGAAGTGACATTAGGGACTAATAGAAAATTCTTGATGGTGGGAAAAGGAAGAATATAAATTATAACAAATAAGGGAGAGACGAAGTATATTTTAGAAGTTTATTTTGTTTCTGGTTTGAAGCATACATTCATAAGCATTGGACAACTTATGCAAAAGGGCTACAATGTGTTTTTAAAAAACAATGTGTACACAATTTTGGATAGGCCTCCAAGCAAACAACTGATTTCAAAACTTCAGATGAGAAACAATAGATTTTTTCCTCTCAAGATAAGATCAAATTTGAAGGAAGAAGTTGCTAAAGAAAAACTGTCAATGAATTCATAAAAGGATGAAATAAATGTAGTAGCTACCACACAAGAAAACTTTCAAGCATAAATCAATGATGAGAATTGGTTATCGAATTTCAGATTTGGTCATATCAACTTTGGAGGTTTCAATTTGTTGCATAGGAAAGACATGGTAAAGGGGTTTCCACTCATCCTAAAACTGGACAGCCTATCTGAAGGATGAATGTTGGAAAACAACATAGAGAATCATTTCTAGTAGGAAAGTCTATAAGGGAAAAGGAACGTTTGGAAATTGTCCACTCATATTTATGTGGACCAATGCAAACACCATCAATTGGTGGCATCCATTACATTTTTACCTTCATAAATGACTACACAAGGAAGAAATAGGTCTATTTCCTAAAACAGAAAAGTGAAGTGCTTTACCACTTCCACCACTACAAATCTCTTGTTGAGAAGCAAGGTGAACACTAAATCAAAGTGTTGAGGACTAAAGGAGGTGAAAAATATATCTCAATTGGCTTCCTTCATTTTTTCAGGGAGCATGGAATTCACAATCAGTTTACAACAAGGTACACACCTCAACAAAATGGTGTCATGGAAAGAAAGAATAGGACCATCATGGAAATGGCAAGGAGTATGTTAAAGGCCAAGAATTTGCCAAACGATTTTGGGTTGAAGCTGTCGTTTGTGAAGCATATATTATTAATAAGTTTCCAACCAAAAGTGTTATGAATATTGTTCCTAAAGAGGCACGTACTGGAAGAAAACAATATTTCACTCACATGAGATTATTTGCACGTGTGGTGTATGCACATGTCCCAGATGAGTTGTGGAATAAGTTGAATAACAAGGGGGAGAAATGTGTATTTGTTGGATACATTGATGAATACAAGACATACAAGCTCTAAAATCCATCAATCAAGAAGGTAATAATTAGTAGATATTTTCAGTTCATAGAAGAGGAATCACGGGATGGAATTTTAGAGAAGACAGTCTATGTGAAGACATCTATGCCACATGAAAACAAAGAGGAATTAACTGCAGTAAGTAATTCCTCAACGGTGGCTCCTCCTTCATCTACACAAAATAAATGAAGTAGTCAACATGTGACAACAAAAAAAAAAAATAGGACAACTTTGTGCAACCAATCAAGTGCTTCTCCAAGCAGAACGGAAAGATCCGCAACTCCATCTAGTTCAAGTGCAACACCAAGCCCATCTTTTGCAAGTATAAGAAACCAAACTTCAAAAATTTAAACGAAATTTATGAGCAAGATGAAGTTGATAGTAGTGCTGGTTTGAATTCTTTATTTGCATTGTTTTGTCATGTAGATGACCCAATACATTTTGTATATGAAATCAAAGAAGATAAATGCGTTGTGGAAATAAATGAAGAAATAGGAGCAATAGAAAAGAATAACAGATGGGATTTAGTGGACCTTCTGCAAGTTAAAGAAGTCATTGGAGTGAAATGAGTTTATAAGAACAAGAGCAACATTGAAGGCAAGATTTAAATGTATAAATCAAGGCTAGTTGTGAAAGGATACAAGAAAAAGCATGGAAGAGACTATGCGGAAACATTTGCACCAGTCGCGAGGATTGAGACAGTGCATATAGTGTTCTCGATTGCTACACAATAGAAATGGAAATTCTATGAAATGGATGTAAAATTAACATTCTTGAATGGAGTGCTAAAAGAGGAGGTGTATTTTGTGCAACCTCCTAGATATGAGATAGAAGGAAAAGAAGACAACGTATGTAGGTTGCAGAAAGCTATTATGGGTTGAAGCAAGCACCACGTGCATTGTATATCAGAATAGATGCTTACTTTATGGACAATGGGTTCAACAAATGTGATGGTGAACGTACTCTCTACATCAAAGAAAGTGACGGTGAGCTTCTTATTGTTATTTTGTGTGTAGATGATTTGATATTTATAGGGAGTGATGATTTTTTCATGTTTGATTTCAAAGAAGTGATGAAAAGTGAGTTCGAAATGACTGACTTGGGGTTGTTAAGATATTTTTTGGCAATAAAAGTAAATCAAACAAAAAATGGCATTGTCATATCTCAAGCAAAGTATGTTGGAGACATTTTAGAGATGTTTACTATGAAGAACAACAAGCCATCACCAATGCCAAATTCCATGGCATTGAAGTTGAGTACAGAAGATTGCAACAACAATTTCAATCCGAAATTATACAAAGGTATCGTGGACAACCTAATGTATTTGACCACAAATAGGATGAATATAATGTATGCAGTGAGTTTGGTGTCAAGGTTCATGGAGAAACCCAAGGAGACACATTGGAAAGAAGCGAAAATAATTTTAAAGTATGTCAATGGGACAAAGGAGTATGGCGTTTTGTACTTCACAAATGATGATATTAGGCTGGTTGGTTACACTGACATTGATTGGGCAATAAGTGTTGATGCAATAAAGAGCACATCAGGATATGTTTTTAGTTTGGTTCGGGAACCATTTCATGGGCTTCCAAAAGTAGTTGATAGTGTCATTGTCAGCAAAAAAAGTTGAATATGTCACCAGAACAACCACTATTTTATGTGATAGCAGTTTAGCAATTTCATTATCAAAGAATTATGTTTTTCACAAGAGGAAAAAGAATATTGATGCTAAATATCATTTCATAAGAGAATTAGTTAACACCGATGAGATTGTGTCGCAACATTGCACATCAGAAGAAAATTTTGCAGCCATCTTCACATGAAAATTTTGTTTTTCTCAGAGATTGTATGGGAATGATCAATGACAGTAGTTGTGATTAAGGGGTGGTGTTGGAAAATTAATCACAGCTACTGTGTTTAGTTTTTGAAAACAACCATACCATAGTAAATTTTTTTCATGTTACGGACTGAGTTTTCTAAGAAGGAAAAGTTGTGAGAAGAGTAAATTTTACTCATTTTGCAAAATATTAAATAATTAAAATTCAAATAGAAATTTAATGCATGGTTACTAAAAGCGTATGTGCAAAAATTTAAGCCACAAGTGTTATTTACTTCATTTAATCTCTGTAACATTCAAAAAGTCATTTTTGTCCATCCTGTGTATTAAATTTTGTCTGTCATGAATTAAATGTCTTAGATATATATATCTTAATTTTACATGTAAGTAGAAGTGAAATGTAATGTGGTGGATGTAAGCCTCGAAAGACAAGAGGAGGAAATCGTGGAGAAAATTTTGGTGGCTGCGTGAAAACAAGTTATCGGTTTTAGTGTGTGTAAATTTGACAACCCTGGTGAAAGTAAGAACTCTTGTTTTACTCATAAAGGAGAAGCACCCTATATGATTTAATTTCCTCAACCAAATCCTCTCTTTTAAATACCTCTCCGCAACTCTACAAAAGCGATGCAATAAATTCTGACTTCAGATTTTAGCTTGTGTTTGTCTGTCACAAACGACATAGAAACCATTTTTGCTAGAGTTAAAGAATATAATATTTCTAAAAAACAATATCCAAAAGCACCTAAAAATATCATTACAGTTATTTTCCATTTAGGACCACTTAATACAAGAAATCTCTGAAAATAAGGTGAGTTTGGGTATGTTTTCTCTGCATCATGCACTTCAAGTTGAAGATCTAACATAAAACTGTGGGATACAATATTGTCGTAACTACTAAGTCTCTAGCTAAAGTTGTGGCTATCAATTCTAGCTTTCATTAATAACTCAGATGTTGTTGCCTTCTCCCGTGTCTCCCACAATGCTACATATACCCCATCTATTTTCTCAAAAAACTCATGGTTTCCACCAAACTCGATGACCTCACCATTTTTCACCACTGCAATTTTATCATCTCCTTGAATACTAGACAGACGATGAGAAACAATCATGGTTGTGCGAAAAATAGAATCTTGTTGAAGAGCATCCTGAACGATGTGCTCTGATTCTGCATCTATAGGACTCGTGGGCTCGTCTAATAATAGGATGGAAGGTTTTTTCAGCATGCCTCTTTCTATGGCTATTCTCTGCTTCTGCCCCACTAACATTTGCAGGCCACAGTCTCCTACCTGTGTTTTTGTAACCTCGTTTTTTCAAGTAAATAAAATTGATTGCAATCTTGCACATGAAAAAAATACTACAATGAATCTACTACAGAAATTTCACTTACGAAATTGAAGTGAGAGATTTAAGAAATTATATTTCAGGTTTGTAATAGATTGTATCAATTTTTTTTAGATATAAACGTGTTAGAAAACCATAAAATTCTTCAATAATTATTGAGCAATGTTAATGTGATTGCAGGTTTGGGTTCCAAGACAATATTGTCGTTTTCTCTTTCTCTTTAAGGTTTTCGCTATCTTTCTCTCGTCTCTTTTCTCTCCCTCTCACTCCCTCTCTCTTACCTTTGTCTCCCTATCCACTTCTCTCTTTCTCTCTCTTCATTCCTCCTCTCCCCTCTCCTTCATTCTATCTCCATCTCTGTATTGTCTTTCCCTCTCTCTAACCTCTATCTTTTTTCTTCCCTCCATATATATCCAGACTTGATATATATATAAAACTAATTGAATATTATATTAAATTTAATATTGTATTAATCCAAATTTATTAATTTAATAATATTAATACTATAATTTTTTAATATTAATATTAATATTTTAATATCAATATTAGATTTAATGTTTTTTTTTCATGGCATGATAACAAAATTTATAATTATTATTATTATCCAATTTGAAGGTTACGACCAAGCCACACACCAAATTGGTGTATGATGCCCCATTTTTTGAGTGCTAAGTCTACAAAGGCATACATACTCTACCCACCTCTCATTTTGAACCTATGACCTCTTAGGAGGAAACACGTGCTCTTAACCATTAGGCCCACTCAAGCTGTATCAAATTAGTATTTGAAAATATTACAATTTTGATGTCGAATTATTGATGTCTTTAAATATTTTAAGATATGCATAGAATATGGATTTTGTTTTTAAATATTCATTTTAAAAATGTATAATTAAAATAAATATTAAAAGATTTGGAGCAGATTTTGATTCTTTGCATTGAATCAATCTATTTTTATTTATTTATGAAGTGATATTGGGTTTAGTTAAAATTGTAACTAATTTGAAATTTTAATCTCTTAATTTTTTTTGTTAAAAGTAAATTTATGATCCATTCAAATTCATGTATATGATAAAGGAACTATTAAAAGGATGAGATAATTTATTATCCATTCAAATTACATAGATAATACACGGTTATATTTTAATAATTAATTTTAGTCTATTAATGAGATAAAAAAATATATATAATCTAAAAAGTCAAGTTATATGTAATTTAAGATTCAAGATAATATTGTGGCTGATATTAGTGAAAAATATTTTTATTATTTTATGAGGAAATGACATACTTGGACATCTCTATCACACTCAATTGTAGAGTGCACCTTATCAAATGTTATTATTTTAAAATTGAACAAGAACGACAAATTATATAAACCTATGTTGTTTAAACTATTGCTAATTTTAATTTGATAATAAAATTCAAAAATATTTTAAAATTTAATAAAAATGAATTTAAGAGGTAGAAAGATAAAAACACACTAAGTCAATTAAAAGAGAATAAGATATGGAAACACACACATACAGAGTCAATTGACCTAATTTAGTGTTCATTAAATTTCACAATATTCTTGAAATATACAATTTACAATTTTGGAAAGAAATGGATTAAAATTAAATTATTTTGGTTTATAATTCCCCATTGATGTAAGACAATGACATGACTAAGATAGACATGGATTCTACTTGTCTAAGAAGGTATGGTATAAAACCTGCATCTCATAGGCGTTTGGGAACTGCGTGATGAAATCGTGGGCATTGGAAGCTCTTGCAACCGAAATGATTTGCTCCATTTTTGCATCATCTCTTCCAAATAAAATATTGTCGCGAATGTGAGTAGCAAAGAGAGTGGGCTCTTGATTAACCAACACACTCTCTTGACTAACCAACCCACTCAGTTGAAGGTTCTTAATATTATTTCCCCGAATATGCAAACGCAACATTCCGAAATATAATCTCCTAGGAAACTGTTTGCACTACTTTTCCACTCATGTCCTGTGAATCGACCTCTGGTATGTTGGAACTACTCCCAAGCACAACCATGAATAAGGGGTGGCAACAGCCCACGCTTCATTGAATTTTTTGTGCAGGGAAGGACAAGCCTCAGTTTTCAAATCTATATGTGTTCACGCAAAAAATAAAAATTGAGTATCAAGATCAAAAATTTTCTTTATTTCTTACTTAGCAATATTCACCTACCTGTTTGTCCACAGCTTCACGCCGCAACTTTTCTAGTTTACCCTTAAGATTTTTCGTTGAACGTTATTTCCCCACTGATGTGATATTAGTGGGACCCACCACCAACCTTACCACAATGGTAAACCCGTGAAATTATTTTCATTCTGCCATTTCCTTCGTTTTATGCACTTTGCACTTGTCGTGCCTTTTTGTGCCATCGCTCACACTTCGCAAACTTTATGTTTTAACTTTTAAGCTCACACCGAAACTTATATTTCCACCGATGCGATCGATTAGGACCCAGCATATACTTTTCCGCATTGTCGTATAAACCTTTGTTCACCTTGTTTCGTTACCTTTTATGCATTTCACATTTCCCACGACATGCTGCCTGTTGCCCGCACTTCGCAAGTTATAAGTTTTAACTTTAAAGTTGCCCACAAGTTTTTTTGTTTTGTTTGTGATGTGGTAACCAAGGGGTACATGTCAAGCTCAGGAAGGTAGCACAAAGCACACATCATAAATCTCAGGATTTAATGGATAAAGAGCCTGTAAGTTAATTTGTTTACATTGCGATGCGATATGTGCCACATCACAATCATACATCGAAAGTTTAATGTTTTCCCGTAAGCCCCCAGGATAAAATTTAAAATCGTCGATGAGTGATTTGCAATGGGGAGAAGGATGTGATGTGTACTCAAAGTTAGAAAGAATAAAATATCAAGTCCGCCATTTTTTGTTTCTGTACGTATTTTCATGTATAAGCAGCCAAATAGAGCAGAGGGATGATTTTGTTGTTGAACGTCTGATTCTGCATTGAATTTATTTGAATGGTCAGGCTCTGCCAAATTTTGTATAAAACTATGTAATTTAATTTTTTTTTTTTCAAGGAATGAATCAAATTTTAGAGAAGAGTTGAATAAATTTTGAAGGTATTCCTCTCCTGTATTTTACATTGTCTCTCTGTGAATTGTTTGACTATTAATTCCACATATTTTGCATTCTCTGTGTTGTGGTGGAACGCATCTCCCTCTGTTTGTTGTATTTACAATTTTCAACATGGTATCAGAGCAGGTCTAGGCTCTCAGTGAAAGAACGAGTCTTTACTAAAGAAGCTAAAATATTGTTTGAGAAGATCATTCTCCAGCAGTGAGAAGGTTTTTTTACACAGTCAAGATGGCAGCAACAAGCACAAGATTGACTAATCCCCAATTACCAAAGTTCATTGGGAAGAATTATGATTAATGGGCTATTACAATGAAGGCCTTGTTCTCTTGAAAATATATTTGGGAGTTGGTGGAAAATGGTTTCCAAGAACCAGCAGATGCAACAACATATAATTCTTTGACACAAGCACATGAGAGTATTTTCCCAAGGATTGTAGCATAAAAAAAGTCTAAGGAGGCATGTGATACTCTCTAGAAAACCTACCAAGGCATGCCAAAGGTGAAGACAACAAAACTTAAAATGCTGAGAAGAGATTTTGAAACTCTTTGTATGAAAGATTCTGATAGCATAGACTCATTCTTCACACATGTGACTGGGTTGGTTTCCCAAATCAGGTCTCATGGAGAAACACTTGAAGAAATGAGAATAGTGGAGAAATTCTTAAGAAGTCTACGACCAAGGTTTGATGCCATAGTAGTGGCCATAGAAGAGACAAAATATCTCTCATAGTTTTCAGTGGATGAGCTTCATGCATCACTGATGCATCATGAGAAAATATTGAATAGAGCAAAAAAATCCTCTTTGGAGCATTCATTCAAAAAACAAATGTCTTTTGGTCAAGGTAGAGGTTGAGGAAGATCAAACTACCAAGGAAGAGGAAGAAGCCCACATAGAGGTGGAAGAAGCAGCCTTGCAAGCACAAGTGGAAGGGGCCAAGCCAAGGCTCACGCCAAAATCAAGCACAAGGAAAGAGGTATGATAAATCTCAAATCCAATTTCATTATTGCAAAAAGTATGTCCATTATACAAATAAATGTAGAAATAATAAAAATGACATGGGTAGTTAACCTAGTGTAAATTTTACAAATGAAAATCAGAACCAAGGAAATGTTCTTTTAACTTGTAATGTAGCATAAAAAAAACAAGAAGATGTATGGTCCTTAGATTCAGGGTGTAGGAACCATATGACTAGACACATTGCAATGTTTTCCAATCTAGATGAGAGTGTAAAATATGAAGTGACAACGGGGACTGATAGAAAATTATCTGTCATGGGAAAAGGAATAGTAAACATACTGATAAAGAAGGGAGAGAAGAATTTTGTGCCTGATGTCTATTAAGTACCTGGCCTGAAATGAAAGCTTCTAAGGACAACTCGTGCATAAGGGCTACAATGTGTTTATTAAGAATGATGTGTGCACAATCATGGATATACCGCCAAGTAGACATGTCATTGAAAAAGTTCATATGACAAGCAATAAGATTTTTCCTCTCAAGATAAGATCACACTTAAAGGAAGGAGGTTTTGTAGTAGATGTCACCAGAGAAGTCTTTCAAGAAGAAGCGTAATATGAGAACTGGTTATGGCATTTGATATTTGGGCATCTCAATTTCAGAGGTTTGAATTTGTTGCATAGAAAAGGCATGGTAAATGGATTACCACTCATAGAGATACCAGATAACCTATGAGAAGGCTGCATCTTGGGAAATCATCACAGAGAATGATTTCCAGCAGGAAAGATTATAAGGGAAAAGGCACCCTTGGAGATTTTCCACTGAGATTTATGTGGACCAATGCAAACGCCATCATTAGCTAGTAGTCAATATGTTTTGACATTTATAGATGATTACACAAGGAAGACATTGGTCTATTTCCTAAAAAAAAAAAGTGAAGTGTCTAAAAAGTTCTACCACTTCAAAGCTCTTGTTGAAAAGCAAAATGGACACTACGTAAAAGTGTTGAGAACTGGTAGAGGTGGAGAATATATTTCCAAAGACTTCCTACGTTTCTGTAGGGAGTATGAAATACACAAGCAGTTTACCACAAGGTATACACCTGAGAAAAATGGTGTATCAGAAATAAAGAATAGGACCATCATGGACATGGTGAGAAGTATGTTGAACGCAAAGCATTTTCCAAATAAGTATTGGGAAAAAGCTATCAATTGTGCACCTTATATTTTAAATAGATGTCCAACCAAAGTTGTTATGAACAAAGTTCCAGAAGAAGCATGGAGTGGAACAAAGCAAGTTTTCACTCACATGAGAGTGTTTGGATGTGTGGCATATGCACATGTCCCAGATCAGTTAAGGAAAACATTGGACAACAAGGGGGAGAAGTTTATATTTATTCGATACAATGATGAATCCAAGGCTTACAATCTCTATAGTCAGTCAACCAAGAAAGTAATAATTAGCAGATATTTTCAGTTCATAGAAGAAGAAGCTTGGGATGGAAGTTTAGAGAAAACAATAAATGTGAAGACATGTATTTCAAATGAAGACAAAGAGGAATTGATTGCAAAAAGTAGCTCCTCAATGGTGGCTCCTCCTCCACCTATAAAAGCTCAACAAAGCACACCACAATCAAGCACTAGAACATAATTGAGAAATCAAGAAAGTGCTTCTCCAAACACACCACAGGGATCTGCAACTCCCTCAAGTTCAAGAGCAACTCCAAGCATGTCTTCAACAAATACAAGAAGACCAAGATTCATAAATTTCAGTGAAATTTATGAGCAGGAATAAGTTGATAGTAATATTGGTCTGAATTCTTTATTTTCTTTATTTTGACATGTTTATGACCCAATCCATATTGAAGATGAATTCAAAGAAGAGAAATGGTTTTAGGTAATGAATGAAGAGATAGGAGCAATAGAAAAGAAAGATACATGGGAGTTAGTAAACCTCCCACAAGGAAAATAAGTTATTGGAGTGAGATGGGTCCAGAAGACCAAGAGAAACATTGAAGGCAAGATAGAAAGGCACAAAGAAAGGATAGTCATAAAAGGCTAAAAGCAACAACAAGGAAGAGACTATGAGGAAACCTTTGCAAGAGTTGCAAGGATGGGGGTAGTGCAGACAGTGTTGTCTATAGAAGCATAGAAAAAATGGAAATTTTATCAAATGGATGTGAAATAAACATTGTTGAATGGAGTGCTGAAAGAGGAGGTGTATGTTGAACAACCCCCTGGCTATGAGATAGAAGGCCAAGAACACAAAGTGTGTAAGTTGAAGAAAACTCTTTATGGGATGAAGCAAGAACCATGAGTATGGTACAGCAGGATTGATTCTTACCTGGTGGAAAATGGGTTTGACAAGTGTGATGGTGAACCCACACTCTACATCAAAGAAAATGATGGTAAAATTCTTATTTTTTTATATATGTAGATGATTTGATTTTCACAAGTAATGATGTTTCTCTCATTACTGATTTTAAAGCAATCATAAAAAGTGAATTTGAAGTGACTCACTTGGGTTTGCTGAGATATTTTTTGGGAATAGATGTAAAACAAAACAGAAAAGGGGATTTTTATCTTCGAAGAAAAGTATGTTGAAGAAGTGTTAAAGAGGTTCAATATGACGAACGACAAGCCATCATCAACTCCAACTGTGTTGGGGTTGAAGTTGAGCAAGGAAGATTGCAGCAAGAATGTTGATTTGACATTGTACAAGAGCATGGTTGATAGTCTAATGTATTTAACTGCAACTAGGCCTGACATAATGTATGCAGTAAGCTTGATATCCAGATTCATGGAGACATCCAAAGAGACACATTAGCAAGAAGGCAAGAGAATTTTGATGTATGTGAATGGAACAAAGGAGTATGGTGTTTTATACTCCTCAACTGATAATTTTAAGCTGATTGGTTACACTGACAGTGACTGGGCTGGAAGTGTAGATGACAAAAAAATCACATCAGGGTATGTTTTTCATTTGGGATCGGGAGCCATTTCATGGGCTTCCAAGAAGCAGCCAATAGTTTCATTATCAACAACAGAAGCTAAATATGTAGCAGCAACAACAACAACATGCTAAGCAATTTGGATGAGAAAGATGCTGAGAGATTTATGTCATGAGCAAGACAAAGGAACCACAATTTTCTGTGATAACAGATTAGCAATGTCCTTGTCAAAGAATTTTTTTTTACACAAGAGAGCAAATCATATTGATGCCAAATACAATTTCATAAGAGAATTAGTTAACAATGGTGAAATTGTTTTGCAGCATTGTAGGTCATAGGAACAGTTTGTTGATATCCTCATAAATCCATTGGGATAGAAGAGTTTTTTTTTTATCTCAGACAGTGTCTGGGACTGGTTGAAGGCAGCACTTGTGATTAAGGGGGAGTTTTGGAAATACTCCCAACCACCACCGTGAATAAGGAGTGGCAAAAACCCATGCTTCATTGAATTTGTTGTGCAGGGAAGGACAAGCCTCAGTTTCAAATCTGGAGGAGTTCCCGCAAAAAATAAAAACACAGTATCGGGATGCATACTCTGCGTTATTTCTTACTTAACCATATTCACCTACCTATTTTCCCACAGCTTCGCGCTCGCAACTTTTCTTGTTTACCCTTAAGATTTTTCATTGAATTTTATTTCCCCGCTGATGCGATATCGACGGGAACCACCAACCTTACAGTGTTTGTAAACCCGTGAAATCCTTTGCGTTCTACCATTTCCTTCGTATTATGCACTTTTCACTCACAACGCCTTTTTGCATTGCCACTCGCAGTTCGCAAAATTTATGGTTTGACTTTTAACCCGCATCGAAACTTATATTTCTGTCAAAGCGATTCAACGGGACCAACCATATAATTTGCCGCATTATCGCATAAACCTTTGTTTGCCTTATTTCCTTACCTTTTATGAATTTCACATTACCCACGGCTTACCGCCTGTCGCCTGCACTTCGCAAGTTATAACTTTTAACTTTAAAGCTGCCCACAAGTTTTTTTTTTTTGTTTGTGATGCGATCGCAAAGAGGCACGCGTCAAACTTAAAAGGGTAGCACAAAGTGCACATCGCAAAACTCAGGATTTAATGGATAAAGAGCCCTCAAGTTAAGTTGTTTACATTGTGATGTGATATGTGCCATGTCACAATCACACATTGCAAAGTTTAATGTTTTCCCGTAAGTGCCGAGGATAAAAGTTAAAATCACCGATGAGAGATTTGCAATGGGGCGATGGATGTGATGTGGTTTTAGAGCCAGAAAGCATAAAATCTCAAGTTCATCATTTTGTGTTTCTGTACGTGTTTTTGTGTATAAGCAGTCGAACAGAGCAGAAGGACAATTTGGTTGTTGAACGTCTGATTCTGCGTTGAATTGCTTTGAATGCTCGGGCTCCGGCCAATTTCGTAGAAACGTATGTAATTTCATTTTGTTTTATGTAAAGGAATGAATCGAATTTCAGAGAAGAGTTGAATAAATTTTGGAAGTATTCCTCTCTTGTGTTTTACGTTGTCTATCTTTGAATTGTTTGATTGTTAATTCCGCGGATATTTTTCATTCTTCGTGTTGTGGGGCAAGACATCTCCCTTTGCTTGTTGTATTTACAATTTTCAATATGGTACTCTATCGATCATTTCGCATATGCCAGAAGTTACAATAGCTGCCTCAAAAAAGTACTTGAGATTTGGAGGCCCGCTCCCCAAAGATCTAGTCAGATTTCAATTATTTTCGAATTAAATGATAAATATTTCATACTTATATTATTTAGGAGTATGTGATTTTGTTAAAAAGGTATAGGTTCAAAATCAGAAGTCCTAGAATATTTTTTGAAACAATGTAATCAGATTTTGAAATGAAAGTGGGTGTCTAATCCCACAAACCAAAAATGTGTGATAATCTTAAAATTGGATAATAATGATCAATGCAGATTGATATACTATTGCATATAAATATAAATAAAAATAATATGAAAATATGATTTTGTAATGAATAAAAGAAACAATAAATGTTACAAAAAAAAATTGAACAATAAATAGATTCAAATTGAACAACACGATAATTTAATTCTCAAAATAGCTTTCAATCTCAATCCCTCTCTTTATTATCTTTATTGTCTTTACCTAAAACTTAAACAGAATCAAATCCTACTCAAACCAATTAATCTAAATCTAATCCAGAGTTCAAAAGCTCATTAATATAAATCTAATCCAGAGTTCTAATGCTAGTACTTATTCGTTCACCACAAGCTATAAGCTTATTGAGTGATAAAACGATTTCTTACCAAATTATTATTTCAATGAATTCATGTGCTGTACAACAATGACAAGAGAACAAATGTGACTGCAATGAAGGAGTGCTAAGATTCCTTGACTTGTAGAATCAAGAATTGAGTGGCTAGACGTCAGTTTCATCAAATAAACAATTCGCCAATACGACAGGCTTTGATTTGATACAGAACGCGGTTTCCAATATCTATTTCAGTTCTATGTCGTCCATATTTCTGATTCGAAACGACCCAATTAAAATATGTGTTAAAAATATAAAAAACCTGCGGAAATTCGACTCGAACATAAAATTAAATAATCGATAAACATTTTTCCTACTTTTCCATCTACATTTTAAAAAAAATAAAAAAACTCTTATGCGAAACGCTCAATCTAAATGGACTCAACAATATGACAATATACTTTAGTAAATGGCATAATAAAAAATAAGTTTGCCGAACGCAAATAGAAGTCAAACTGTTCATTACATAAAGATAATACATGTGTAACGAGTTAATAGAAAATGGTGCTAGAAGTCAAACTCATTAAAAGTATACTTTAAAGAAGTCGTGAAATTTTTTATATTTCTTCATAATAAATAGAAGTCATTACAGAGTATGTAGCCATAAAAATATTTAGTAAAAGAAATAATAAAAATAAGTTTACCAAATGCAAATAGAAGTCTAACTGTTCATTACATAAAGATAATACATGTGTAACGAGTTAATAGAAAATGGTCCTGGAAGTCAAACTCTTCATTATATACAGACTATACATCTGTAATGAGTTAATAGAAAATGACGCTTTTTTTTAAGAGGTGAGTCAAAATTTTTATTATAATACAGACTATACATCTGTATTATTCTAAATTTTTTTGAGGGAGTCAAAATTCGAAGACGGAGAGCATCTTTGAAAAGGAGTTGTGCATTATATAATTATGAAGGAAAGATATGTCTTGAAATAGACAATTGATATAATGTCATTTAATTTTATTGTGATTGTCTCGAGGATAAAATTCATGATTTGAAAATTACTTTGCATTCAATTAGACGGGTTTTGTCTGACAAGCACACCATACCATACACTTTGATTGATTTGATATATGCTTAAGTGGAAATTTTAAGAAAATATTATTATTATTATTAGGGAGGAGTGCTAAAAAATTTAAAAGCAATAGACATTTCATATAATGTTAGTTTCAAGTAATGCAAGTAGTGATTTAAGTTCATCTAAATTGTTTAATCTAGCATTAATGTTTTTTTTATGAACAATAAAATGGCTTTTAGAGAGGAATACATAGGCTCCTAAATCAAAAAAACTGGCACCTCTCCTAGCTAGCCTTAATGAAGTATCTGTATGGGCATGAACAACCAATGCAAGGTCCACCAAAAATATCATGGCCTAAAGTAATTGTGGAACACATTTGAGGATTAATTGCCCCAAAATACATAATTTTTAACTTGTCACCAAATAGTTGTTTGTTACAGTATGGCCAAATTCCCCAAGTCACCACCAAGGGAAGTGTTTGATTCCTTTTTAATGATAATCTCTCAAATAATATTTTGTAACATGTTTCAACTTTAAAGTTCACCCAAATGTTTTTCATATTAATATAGGATTCCACCGAATGTCATACTTGCCTTGTAAAGGTATAGTGAAAAAGAACATGACAAGAATCTTCATTTGTAGCATGAAAAAGGATACAAATAGTAGGGTCCTCAAACACCCTTATTTACATTTCGGAACATGTTAAGATCGAGTTTTCAAGGATTCACTAAAATAATATAGTGTTATTAAAATGAGATTTACACTTCTAAATATTTGTATACCAATAGACATTTTTGGTTAGTTCATTCTCTTCCAGGTATTATGGCTTAGTATATTTGTACACCTACAAAAACTCATGGATACCTTCCTTGACCCTAATATGAGAAAAAATAAGTTGTAAAAGAAACAAGTCCCATTGATCATGCCATATAGATTCAAGGTGTAGGCCTTGCCCTATAAACCCCCCTTGTTCCCAAATCAAAGGGGTGTCCTCCCACATAATTCTATTTGGTGCACAAAATTCCTTATCTTGAAGGCACTTGAATAAATCATCTATATTAACAAATATGTTTTCATTAGACCTAGAAACAACTTCCTTATGAGTGTGGACTATGGGTCCAAACATGACCCACCAAGGAATATGCGTGCTTATTGCAAAAAATGCTTCGTTAGTGGAATGGGAATGATTCGAGTTGTTGACCTTGCATGGCGATGTTCTATATTATCCAAAATTGGAAGTAAATATTGATGTGATGTAAATATATATACTATCTTAGAGACTTCAACCTCCATAAACCTATCATTTGACCAAGTAGGAGAAACCTTATTGGGATCCATGTCAACACAAACTAGCTCTTTCGATTAAGTCAATGAATAACTTCTCCAATATATCCTCCAAAACATGGAATACCTAAATTCGTATATGTTAGTTATGAAGTTGATATCACCCCAAAAAAAAATATTATCCACATATAGACACCCAAGTAAAAGTATTATATTCTATAAATTTTAGTTGTCATCATAGGGCTCATAGAAATTCAAATATGAAATTCCATATGTAGTTCATACTATAGGAATTATGTTTTATATTTGCAACTTGCTTATGAGATTTTCTAAATCACAAGACACAAACTGAATCTACTACTCTGTGGAATTCAATTCACAATATAGAACTCAAATCATAAACTTGCAATAAGAAATCACACACATGCGAATAGTATTTTTCCTCGGGAAAGAAATATGCTAAAAACCCTAATGTTTGATTGCATTAATCTAGTGAATCGAAATGTATTACAATTTATTTTCTCAACTAAACACAACCTACAAGTGCATAACTTAGCTCATTGTTCACTAAGAGGATCTAACCCTGACTTGGTCAAAATTTTCCTATGCTTGAATCCCAGTTTTCCTACGCAATTCTTGAGTAATTGAGCCCATATTAAATATGAAATGCCTCTAATTCATTACAAAATTCCCAATAATTGTTCACCTGACCTAATGCAACACCTATACACTTAACTAGTTTACAATTGTTGGTTAACTACATTGGAAAATCCACCTCAAATCAGTAACTCATATTCTTTGCATGCATGAGCTAATTATTAGTTGATTGATAATTTTAATTGATGATATCCAAGTTATAATGATGTCCCAATACTTAAATGACCACCCAATAGTTATATTAATAGATAGAATGAGTTTAACTAATTATAACTAAAATTATCTCAACCTAGGCTCCTAACAATGAATAACATCTCCAATATATCCTCCCAAACATCGAATCCCTAAATTTCATATATGTTAGTTTTAAATTTGAAATCACCACAAAATATATATTATCCATATATAGACATGCACAAGTGAAAATAGTATATTCCATAAATTTTATTTGTCATTATAGGGCCCATAGAAATTCAAAATATGAAATTCCATATATGCTTCCTACTGTAGAAATTATGTTTTATGTTTGCAACTGCTTATGAGATTTTCTAAATCACAATACACAAACCTAATCTACTGCTCTATAGAATACAATTCATAATCTAGAACTAAAATAATAAACATGAAATAAGAAATCACACAAAGCAATCTGATAAAAACCCCAATGTTTTATTACATTAATCTGATGAATATACATGTATTACAATTTCTTTTCTCAACTAAGAAAAACCTGCAATTTAATAACCCATATCATTGTTCACTAAGAATCTCTGACCCTGGCATAGTCACTTTCTTCCTCTACTTGAGTCATTATTTTCTTGTGAAATTCCTCAGTAATTGGGCCCCTATTAAAAAGTAAATTCCTCTAATTCATTTCTCAATTACCAATAAAAAGTAAATTCCTCTAATTCATTTCTCAATTACGAAGGTGGTCCACCTGACCTAATGCAACATTTGTACACTCAACTAGTTTACAATTCCTGGTTAACTGCCTTGGAAAATCCACCTAAATTGGGTAACTTGCATTCTTTGGATGAATGAGATAATTATTAGCTAATTTATCACTAACTAGATGATATCCAAGTTAGAATGATGTCCCATTACTTAACTAACCACCAAGTAATTCTATTAATAGTTACATCTAGTTTAACTTAATACAACTGAAATTAGATCAACCTAGGCTCCTAACAATGAATAACTTCTCCAATATATCTTCACAAACATGGAATCCCTATATTTCATATATTTTAGTTATGAAGTTGAGATCACCGAAAAAAAGTATATTATCCACATATAGACAAATTTAAGATATTTTAGTTATGAAGTTGAGATCACCCAAAAAAATTATATTATCCACATATAGACAAGCAAGTGAAAATATTGTATTCCATAAATTTTGTTTTTCATCATAGGGCCCATAGAAATTGAAAATATGAAATTCCATATGCAGTTCCTACTCATGAAATTAGGTTTTATATTTTCAACTTCTTATGAAATTTTCTAAATCACAAGACACAAATCTTCTCCACTCCTCTCCGGAATTCAATTCACAATCTATAGCTCAAATCATAATCATGCAATAAAAAATCACACACATGCAAAGATTATTTTTCTTGGGGAAAGAAATCATCTAAAAACCCCAATGTTTGATTGCATTAATTTGATAAATAGACATGTATTACAATTTCTTTGCTCAATTAAGCAAAACCTAGAAGTGCATAAACTATCTCACTCTTGAATGAGAAACTCTAATGCCGACTTAGTCAAAATTTTCCATTGATTGAGACCCCTTTTCGTTTCGCAATTCCTGAGTAATTGAGTCCCTATTAAATAGGAAATTCCTGTAATTCATTGCACAATTACCAAGGATTTTCCACCTTACCTTATACAACACCTGTGCACCCAACTATTTTACAACTATTGGTTAACTACCTTGGAAAATTCACCTCAACTGGGTAACTCGTATTATTTGCAAGCATGAGATAATTATTATATGTTTTATCAGTTAACTAGAAAATATCCAAGTTAGAATGATGTCCCACCACCCAATAGTTCTATTAACAATTACAACTAATTTAATTGATTACATTTGAAATTAACTCAAACTAGGGTCCTAAATTTAAGAATCACTACATACAACTGAACTCCATGCCCCTATCTCAAATTAAATGATTTAACTAAGAGACAAGTTCCATGTCGCCTCAATTAAATACTCAAAGTTTTATGATAATGTGGAATTTTGAATTTCCTCAAGTTGACTAAGGGAAAATCAAATTTAGAGTTTCTTGCTACACTTTTCAACACTCCCTATCATGCACTTATGGAATGTACTACTTGAAACACTTCTCATTGTTGTTTTTTATAATGCAACATCTACAACTTAGAAGCATTAAAAGAAACATTGAATCAACCTACAACTGTCTACTGGGAAATTAAAAGAAACATTGAATTAACCTGCAACTTTCTACTGGGAAAAATTTCTTGCCACTGAATTTGCTACTGAAACTCTTCCTTAGTTGTCAATACTCCTATGCACTCCTTAGTATCTGACTAACACTAATACTCGTGCTACTTAGTATGGTGGGATCCTTTATCAAGATAATGGTCCATGAGGAGAACACCTCAATGGACCCTACCCACATTTCTATAATTTTCGGACAAGGGATTCACATCACCCCACCTCGCACCTGGAGGTATGGTTACGTGTGCTCACTCCACCCACTTAGCTCGAAAACTACCCTACTAGAGGAATATGCTTTAGTGGATGTCTCCACTCTGCATTCAGTTTTCTTCTCCATTTGTGACTGCTCCACAACTAACTGAGACTCCTTCCAATCCTCCATTTTAAAAGGTAAATCGTGCTCCCTTCTCGTCAAGGTTGTCGATACTTTCCCCCATGTCTCTAATACTTTCCTTGCTCGTCAAGGTTGTCGATACATATTCTACCTCAATACCACACAATTTCCTGACTCGTGCACCAATATCCTCCACTCTTCCAGTGGCTATATATCTTAGGAATTCTTTCCCTTTGCTGAAGATCACATCATAACCATTATCTTCCAAAACTACAACATAGATGTGATTTTCCTTATGCCTAGAAAAAACATGACATCCTTGAGTCTTAGAGGCAACCTTCACTCCCTATGAAGGGTGACTGTACCAATCTTGGTTTTGTTTTACTTTCTGTCATCCCCAAACTCAATATTCATCTGGAGATATTTCTCCTCTAAGTGAGTGAAAAAAACTTTATTCTCCATTATTTGGAACAAGCCACAAAAATGCAAGCACCACACACTCCCCATGATCATGCTAATCATTCATGTGATAAGGGTGAAATCATTCTCAAACTATGAAGCCAGAGCTTCACTTGTTGTCACCACTGCAGACTCCTTCTTGCTAGAATTTTTGTGTGGACACTTTGTAGCATAGTGCCTGAATTCATGACAATTGAAGAATTTAATTTTGGACAATTTTTTATTCTTGCACTTCAAGCTAAATTCAACAACACCTTGAGCCCTTTTCTCCTTAGTAATTTTTACTTTTCCAACTAGAGGAAACTCTTCTTCTTCTTTGGATGAAGTACCATCTCTAGTATTCATCCTTAGCTCCTCTTGTACCAAATCATACCATAAGTGTTCCAAATATGGTAGTTTCTCCCTCCCATTCACCAAATCATGATAGTTGTGCCAGCTCTTTGGAGGGCCTAGCAAGGCTAGTCTTACCAAATCATCCCATGAAACTGTAGCACCAAATCCTGCAAGCTCATCACAACTATGTGAACTTGCTGAGATACTACTCAATAAACTCATTCTTTTCGATACTGATATTTCATAGTTTATCCCTAAGCACCAGTTTCTTGTGGTTGCTTCTACTATGGAATAGATCTGTCAAAGCCTACCACATTACATAAGGATTTTCTCTCCCATGAATATTTGAGACAATGTGCTCTTGTACTCACTCAAATATTATTCTCCTCACCTTGGCTACACAATTCTTCCGTTCTGTTAGATCCTGGGCATCAGCTGGTCCTAGTTTTGGGATGTAACTATCAATAAATTCCTTCTATCCATTTTCTTTAAGCACTACCTCCATGTGGTCCTTCCAAGAAAAAAAATTTGAGGTTCCCTCAAGGTCATACTTGAGTCTTAGTCCATAGAAATTGATCCTTCTAACTTTGAATAATTTTTGCTACACCGATCACATATTCAGACCTTCTGAGAAATAACTTCAAATTTTTTTCTGTAATGTGAATCCTGTTATGGTACCATGTAGAAATTATGTTGCATATTTTCAATTGCTTATGAAATTTTCTAAATCACAAGACAAAAACCTACTCTAATACTCTGTGGAATTCAATTCAGAATCTAGAACTCAAATCATAAACATGCAATAAGAAATCATGCACATGCTAATAGTAATTTTCCCATGGAAATAAATTTTCTAAAACCCCCAATTCCTTCTTGTGTTAATATGATGAATATATATGTATTACAAAGCTTTTCTCAACCGAGCACAACCTACAAGTGCATAACCTATCTCACTACTCACAGAGAAGCTCTGACCCACACTTAGTCAAATTATGTCTCTAGTTGAGCCCCTATTTTCTTGCATAATTTCCTGAGTAATTGTGCTCGTATTAAATAGGAAATGCCTAAAATTCATTGCTGAATTCCCAAGTATGATCAACCTGACCTCATGCAACACCCAAACACTCAACTGGTTTACAAATTTGGATTAAATACCTTGGAAACTCCACCTCAACTAGGTAACTCGTATTATTTGCATGCATGAGCTAATTATTAGTTTATTAATCAGTTAATTAGATGATGTTAGAGTTAGACTCATGTCCCACTACTTAACTAACAACTCACTAGTTCTATTAATAGTTAGAACTAGTTTAACTTATTATAGCTGAAATTAACTCAACCTACGCTCCTCAAATTTAGGAATCACTACATGAAACTGAAATTTATAACCATAACTTGAATTAACTAAGTTAATTAAACAAAAAATTTCATGTAACTTTAGTTAACTACTCCAATTTGTATTATGTGTAATTTCAAATTTCCTCAATCTATTTAAGGAAAAATCAAATTGAGAATTTCTTGCTGGATTTTTCAACACCTACCTATGTATCAAAAAAACTTTCCTACAAAGAATTACAAAATAATTACGCAAAATGTGAGTTTCCTTAAATAGAGATTAACCAAACCATACTCGAAAAAAATTAAGTCCTAATAAATTCCAACACTCAACATGTTTTTTGAGTATATTTATAATAGTCTCGACACATCCAATAATTTCTTGTAATAATAAAATGTTCGAAAAATCGTATTCAACCAACCACCTGGGGGATAAAATTTTCGGCTTCCCTCCTATCCGTCTCACATTCTTAAATAGATTTTCATTAGGCAACATTTGATGGGTTTTTCATGGTTCTAAGTACCCCTAATATTAAATTTTGAGTTCCTTTATCTAATTCCCTGAAAAACATTTTTCAAGCAATGTAACTTCAAAATTTACATCAAACTTAGTAGCGCCCATATCCACAGGAAAGTCAAAACATAAACCCGTTGATATCTGAGTAGAATTACATGGTCTAAGGAGATCATGATATATATCAATGTAAGTAGAGGAGTTATAAGACTCTGGGATAATAATGGAATTGGATTAATGGAGGGGCAATATAAACGTAACCCCTTCATCCATGGTAGAGGCTGAAAGATTAATCATAGTGGAGATAGCTTTCCTTACAACATGTCTAGGGAAGTATGGATATGGAAAAGGAACAGAAGCACCATTAAAGGAATTAGGAATAAATAAAGGGGAATGGAAAATTACCCAATCCGTTGACATGCTGGGAAGGAGAGTGGAAAATATTTCCTAATAGAAACCATTGGAAATTCAAAATATCTAAACATTCAAACATATACCTATTTTTTCTCTTGACCTAGTCCATCTCTTCCAATACCTATGAAAAGGTCTAGTTGTGGCTTCTCAAATGGTAACTTATTTTTGTCCCTATGAATATCATTTTCTACATTTTCCCTTTGGATGGAGGTTCAAAAGTACTAACCTAATATCAGATATCCCCGCGTGTAATACACGGCACCAATGGATCTAGGCCATGCAAAATTATCTACTCCTTTTAATTCCTACCAACCATGTCATGCAATGTAACCACCTTCTATTGAGGCAAGTAAGGGAGTGCACATTTCAATTTGAGTTGAGGCACAATATTTCATTTGTAATGAAAAAAGGTGAATGCAACTAATCCATATCTTACTAGAGATATATATATTTGTATTATATTGGCAGGGACTCAAAAATACTATACTTGAAATAGATATTGATTAACATATGTGTCATATTTCCAAAATAATTTTCCCAAATCCGTCAATCACCCATGATAAACTTTCTAATGGAATTTACAATGATTTTATTGGGAAACTTTACCTACATTGGGATACTCAAATCTAGGTTAGACCTTGTTTCTTCCTCTTTCTCTCTAACCTTGTCACTATCTCCTTCCCTCTCTCCTCTCCTCTCTCCCACCCACTCCCCCTCGATATTTGTGTCTCCCTCCCTCTCTCTTACCCTTATCACAGTCTTCAGTGCTCTCTTTATCTCTCTTCATTCCTCCTCTCCCCTCTCCTTCATTTTATCTCCATCTCTCGGTTGTCACTCCCTCTCTCTCTAACCTCTATGACTCTGTCTTTTTTCTTCCCTCCATATATATCTAGACTATATATATATATATATATATATATGAATATTGTATTGATTCAAATTTAATAAATTTAGTAATATTAATATTATAGTTTTTTAATATTAACGTTAATTTTTTAATATGAATATTAGATTTAATTATTTTGTTCATGACATGATAAGAAAATTTATAATAAAAGTATATTAAATTAGTATTTGAAAAATTACAATTTTGATATGCAAATATTTATGTTTTGAAAGATTTTAAGATATCCATAGAATACCACTTTTATTTTTAAAGATCCATACATACATACACACACACACACACACACACACATATATATATATATAGTACACTTAGTAGATCCTTTCTATTTTCTATTCAAAAATCAAAATGCAGGTCAGAAAAATATATAACTTTTGGCGTCAACATGCATGAAAGAAACCAGGTCTATTGGTCTTCTTAACGAGTTATAGGCCATCCAAAACATGAACATCTTTCTTCAAGTTGTCTCTTACTATCTTTAAGTAGCTAATATCAGTCTTCATTTCATAAACATATAGGAAAAGTACATGCTATCCTCTATCATCACAAAAAAAAACAGAAATAAATAAGATCAGTCATGAGATGACTCTACAATTAAAAGAAATATTAAATACTTTTGAGCAAGATTTTGATTCTTTTTGTTGAATTAATCTATCTCTTTTTATTTAAGAAATTATATTGGTTTTAGTTAAAATTATAACTAATTTGAAATTTTAATGTGGTAAATTTTTTTGTTAAAGTTAAATCTATGATCCATTCAAATTCATTTGTATGATAAAGGAACTATTAAAATAATGAGATGATTTATTATCCATTCAAATTACATAAATAATACATAGTTATAGTATAATAATTAACTTTGGTCTATTGATAAGATTAAAAAATTATATATGATTAAAAAACTAACTTATATGTGATTTAACATTCAAGTTGATATTTTGATTGATATTAGCGAAAAATATTTTTATTATTTAATGAGGAAATGATATACTTACTCATAAGGGTCCGAATCATATTAGGTTGTAGAATGCAGTTTTCGAAACAATCAAATTCCATAATATTAAAATTGAAAAAAAAACAAATTATCTAAACTTATGTTGTTTAAACTATTGCAAATTTTAATTTCAAAATAAATATAGATTTAATAAAAAGGATTTTAAAAGACAGAGATAAAGACACATACTAAGTCAATTAAGAGAGAAGAAGACAGGGAAATACGCACAGAGAAAAAGTCAATTGACCATATTTCGTGTTCATTAAATTTCACAATATTCAAGAAATATACAATTTACAATTTTGAAAAGAAATGGATTAAAATCAAATTATTTTGGTTTATAATTCCCCATTGATGTAAGACAATGACATGATTACGATGGACATGGATTGTACTTGTTTAAGAAGATAATTCCCCTAAAACCTGCGTCTCATAGGCGTTTGGGAGTTGCCTGATGAAATCGTGGGCATTGGATGCTCTTGCAACGGAAATGATTTCCTCCATCGTTCCATCATCTCTTCCAACTAAAATATTCTCGCGAATACTAGTAGCAAAGGGAGTGGGCTCTTGACTAACCAACCCAATTTGGCTGCGTAGCCATTTCAGTTGAAGGTTCTTAATTTTATCTCCATCCAGAAGAATCTCTCCCTTTAGCGGATCGTAGAACCTTTCTATTAATGAAATTGATGTAGATTTTCAGAACCACGGGAACCCACTAAAGCAATTGTTTGTCGTGCAGAAATAGTGAGGCAAAAATTCTGAAATATGGGGCTATCAGCTCTGGTTGGATATGCAAACGCAACATTCCGAAATTGTATCCCCCGGAAACTGTTTGCACTACTTTTCCACTCATGTCATCTGAATCGATCTCTGCTACCCTGTCGATCATTTCTTATATTCCAGAAGCCGCAACAGCTGACTCAGAACAGTACTTGAGATTTGTAAGCCCACTCCCCAGAGATCTGGTCAGATTTCAAATATTTTCAAATTAAATGATAAATATTTTAACACATATTATTTAGGAGTATGTGATTGTTTTAGGTGGTAGTTTAAAATATGCATATTTTCTTAAACAAAGTAATTAATTTCTAAATAAAAATGGTAATTTTAAAATTAAATAATAATAATAATACTTTTAAAATAATAATCAATATAGAAATATACTATGTATATATAATGTAGATAAAAAAATATTATAAAAAATGATTGTGTAATGGATAAAAAACAATAAAAATGTTATGAAAAAATAGAATGATAGATAAATTCAGATTGAACACCCTTTCAAATAATTTAATTCCCAAAATAACTTTTCATGTCCATCAATCTCTTTATTATTTTTGGCCTGAAACTTAACAAAAATCAAATCCTACTCAAAGCAATTAATTTAAAAGTAATTCAGAATTCTAAAACCAATTAATCTCAATCTAATTCAGAATTCTAAAGCTAGTATTTTATATTTGTTAATCTAAAATTAAACGAGTTCTAATTTTGCCTGGATTGATAAAAATACCATGAAGAAATACAAGGCTTACAATCCACCGAAGATGACGCAGACGCCCGCAGAGAAAACATTTCCACCAGGAACTTAAATGCCCACAAGGCAAAGCACATGGAAACCCCTTTCACCAAGCCTGATCTAAGCCCGAGTTTTACAGTTCCGTCAAGCGCAGCGGAAAATTTGTTCGCAGCCTTCTGTTCTCCAACGAAAGAATAAACAGTTCTAATAACAGAAATTACTTGCTCTGCAATCATACTCGACATAGTGTATTCCGCATGTATTTTCTTAGCCAGACTCATCAGTGTTCGACCATATAGAAGTCCAGGAACGATCACTAAACTGGCCAGTGGCAACGTCACCAACACCAATCTCCATGTCAAAAATAAGCTCGCCGCATAGCAATAAATTGAAAGGTACAGAGTAGACAGCTGATTACAACTCGTAAAGCATTGATAAGAATACATTGTTTATAGAATAAAGAAACAGATGCATTACAACTTTTGCCATGCATCAAGTTTGTGCATAATCTCAATTTATACACAAATTAAGTAGGTTACATATATTTTAAAAATTAGTTTTGTCTTTTCCAGTTCCGACAAATCTAGGTAGTGTTGCTCTTTAGAAACTCAACAAGACATGGTAGTGATGCCTTTTTGATGAGCAGGTCATAGCGGTGACGATGAGGCGGTTTGTGGGGATATGATAGAGAAGGGCGTAATTATTTCTTAAGCTCATTTTCAACACTTTAACTATGTATGTTGGTTTAAATCTCAGCTAGGCTTACAATGACTCAAAAACTTTGACATCAAATTTTGGGATAGATTTCTTTTTCCGTTTCTTCCATATCATGTATCCCTTTCTAAACTGCTTCATCTTTTCCTTTTCGTTATAGGTTCCAAATTTCAGTTTCTTCATTTGATGTTGCAGCTCTTCCATCTTGATATATTTGTTTATCATAAAAACATAAAAAATCATTTCAGAGTGTCGATGGATGTCTTTTACCTCTTCAGAAATATGGTTGTATGTGGACTGCTGCCATATATAATCTTTTGTAGTTTGTTCTTCATCATCAATTTTATGATTATCGATTTTCTGCAACATAAGTTCATAATAGAATTTTATCTCTTCAAGAATGGAGTATCTAAAAATTTCATTGACATTTTCATGTTCAACATAGTTCATGTTGTCTTGAACATTCATTGCTGCAACTTCTCTACGAACATCATCAACAGATGTTGTTTCAAGCCATGCTTCAAGAAATTTTAATTCTTCTTCATATTTAGTTGATTTTTCTGAGTTTCTTCTAACATCTGCATACACAAAATCAATGTTAAGTTTATATGAAAAAACATCTTCAGAACCATATTGATTATGTTCTTTCTGGTCTAGAATGAAAAAAAAATTCTCTTCTTCCTTCTTCGACTCGATCGATGGCTCATAATCTAGATTCTTCACCTTTTCTTCTGCAAACAAGTTTTCTTCCACTTCGTTTCTAGTTACAAATGGGTTTTGTTGTGGAATAACAATGTACCAATAAGATGTTTCTATTGCACCATCTGCAACAACTCATCACTAGTGCATTCATCTTCATATAAGTTAACATCAGCAATTTAAATTGTTGGATCCACTGAATCAATTTTTTCACTACTGGAAACATTATATTTGCCAAAATCAACTCGTGCTGGTAACACACCATTAATATTGTGATCCCCTTTCAAATTAGATTCACCAAAATCTTCTCTTTCTTTAGATTTGCTACTACAGATTCATCTTCAATTTCATCTTCAAACACTGCTTCGATAGGTTCTACGACAATACGTTATTCGACTTGATTACTCCACCTTGCTCCAAAATCTACTTCCACAATCTTCCATGCTTCCTCGGAAGTTGTAGATTTTTCTACCTTATACAAAAACATCTCATCCAATCCTTGTTTGAGAAAATCCAATGCTAAAGCATCACATGCTTCATCATATGGGAGATTAGAGTAATACTGAATTAAATCTTTAGCTTAAAGAAAAATTAGCATTATGATAACCCACAAATCAAATTTTTTACCAGTGAACATAGGTGGTGGTAGCATATCAAAGCTACATCATTCACCCTTGATCTCTTCTCCATCTTCTGCTACGGATTCCGCTTGAACTGCAATGATGTTTTCTTTTTTTTTTAATTCATTTTTTTAATCTGTTTTAGTTATGTTTTGCGACCCATTACTACTGTCTTTCCTGTTCTATAGCTACTTCCTAGATTGCATGAGGCTACTTCCATATCGCCCCCAAAAAAAATATGATTTTCAATATATGCCTCCCTAAGGCAAAAAATTGCTATACTAACTAACTTTACAAAACCCTAAACTTTTTTGCAAATAAGATAGAGAAATCACTTTAAAATTCTCCCTAATTTTCTATTTTTAAAAGAAAAATCTTTCCAGAATTTTTTTTTTTTAAATTCAAACTTGAATAAAATCCTTTACTTAGTGTGGCAATTTCAACAATCTTTCAAAACACACTATGTCCATGCACTTTAAAGAAGACCTTTAGTTAGTCATTTTAAAACTTCGACTTTTCACTTAAAACTTGCTCCATAATATGCAAAACAACAAGCTTCAATGCCAAACCTCACTCGCACTCTTTGGACGTTAAGCACTGCAATCGAAAACACTACTCCAAAGGGCGCGAACCAATTCCTATTTAGCCAACAGACAGCCATAGATGTGCTTAGCTGCCAGGCTTTTCTGACCGGCCACACAATCAACACTGACACGAGGACGTTTCTTACAACGCTAAGACTCAGCGCTCACCACCACATGCATTAGTGGTCAATTTTGTGGAATAGAACCCACAAAGAAAAGCAATAGCTTCAGATGAATACCAATTCATAGGTAAAAGTACCACTATTCCACATTGTAAATTGTAAAAGACACCAACTGTGAGAGATTGGGGAATCATAGTCTACAGAACGACTCCAAGGTCTTTTATTTCTTTCACCCTCTTTACTTCGACTTCTACTACGACTGTAGCAAGGACTCACGCTGCTTCGACTTCGATGGCAATAATCATGCTCTAAAACTATCGCAATTGCAAAATTGCTATAATTCTTTTGCGTCTGCAATACACATTACTTAGTCAGATCGCTTCTTCTATATTTGAATAGAACGCTTGTTGCGTTTACTCCTCTTCTGTCAAAAGAGGATGCAGATAAAAAATGAGTTCAACAATCTGCTGGAATGAATATATATATATATATATATATATAGGGATTGCAGTTCGCCAGGGATATGTTCAAAAATGGGACAGAGAGACGGCTAGTTCTTTCGAATTTAAAACACGAATTACATGTCTCAATGGCTCTGACCCCAATTGAAAGATTGGGCAAAATGAACAATGATTCCATAACCCAAACACTTAAAAACGCAACCCAAAACAAAGCTATTTTTATTTCATTAAACATAAGACCACACATGAATTTACAGAACTTCAAGAAGATAACTATGCAGCTACAGCTGCCTTACAACTCCGACTCTACACGTAAAGACTATGTATCTCTTCTGAATTTATATAAAATTAAGTTGGTTAATTTGCCGCTTTGATGCTTAATAGGTTAAGACGGTTGCACTCTTTGAAATCTGACCAAGTCATGGCAGTGACGACAAGGCGGCGGTGCGGTGCCAGAAGTAATTATTTCCAACAAAAACGAAATAAGCCAAATTCATGACAAAATTGATGAAACACGTTAAAATACAGCCAATTGAAAGTATCGAATACAGATAACCGACTCATTCAAATAAAGCCTAATTGGATTCACAAAATATTTGAATAGTTAGACGTTTGAAAACTTTTGGGAAAGGCTCGTTCATACACGATTCATAACAGTATTCGATTAATATTTACTTTTGGGCATGGAGTGGATTTGAATTTTTTATTTGTACTTTGAGATCACATTTATATTTTTTGGTTGCGTATTTTCGTGGAAATCCGGTTGGAAATGTAATTACACCGTGTGAATGAACTGGGCAATTTAGTTGAGTTAAGTGAATCTAGCTTAGTTAAGAAGTATAAATATTTATATTAGGTTCATTCGTATGAATTTAAGTTTGTGCAATCCATATAATAGAAATACTAGCTCATATTTGTTTGTGTGTGAATTGTATTTTTTCTTTATGTATTTCTAACCAATTGATCTTAGGTATTTTTAACAAATTGATTAGATCCCAATAAAATAGAAAATTACTAGGGTGATTTAATTGAAAATTCACTAGAATTAATTAGAATTGCAATGTGGGATTTAGAATTGGGACATATTCTTTTTTTTTTCTAATATTTTTTTTATAGTTAAATTTAAAACTAGTACAATAATATTAAAAGTATTAATGTGGTTGATATTGTCAAGGGCTTTATAAATACAACAAAACAAATTATTGCAACAAGAAAAATGTCTTATCCGAATGTCTTACTAATGGACACATTAGTTTTATCATGTATAAAAAAGTTATGAGTCAACTTGAAAAAAAAAACAAATTAGAACACATATTATTGCAAAAATGACCCTAAATAAAATTTGCTTATATATTAATTTCTCCATCTAATTAGAATACAAACTTATGAGAATTGGAATAATCTCAAATTTCTAGGAAATTGGTGGGTAGGGAAACACATAACAGGTATCTAATCATGCCATAAGACATTATTATTTGAGAACAACTCCTCTAGCTGCCATAAGATTAAATGTTAGATGATTGAAATATTTTAGATGATTCATATACAACTTCCTTCACTTAACCTAACTACCTAACTAATTTTGTAACCTCTCTAAATCTCTCTTCCACAATGCAGAGAGCCAACCAAATGACAATTTTAAATCATTCATATACAGATTCCTTTACTTAACCTAACAAATTTTGTAACCTCTATAAATCAGAGCCAACCAAATGACAAGGTTTTAACCCGACCATTCTTTTTAGGATTTCTCGTTAGCTTGATATTGAAAATTCGGGAGCTACTTTGTAAATGGCAGTGCACGCCCCAACCAGAGGAACTCGGAAGAAATTATTGAGAAGCTATCAATTCCATTATTCGAGGGGAGAGCTTCAGTTACGCAACAGGGATCCGTGAAACTATCCATCTGTTTGATACAATTATTATTCACACCCTGTTGTGTGCATTCCATCAATGTGATCGCTAACATCCTGGACACACCATCTATGCAGAGACTTAATGTTGATTCATCTCATGGCTTCAACTTCAGCGGGTTGGCGTTGTGAAAAAGCATTTGGGAAGACGCAGCCATCAGAAGTTCTGTCGTGATAGGCTGCACACAATGTATCATCACCGTCGCAAATGGGAAGCAGGGTCTGTGGTTAACTGGAGGTATGAGGTGAAGGAGTTGAGAATCTTAAGATTGTGGATGCATCAACCACTATGATGTTTGGCAGGTAATTATAATATTTTTAACATTTCAATGTGGTTTTCATAGCTATTTCTACATAAATGGATGTGAAGTAAAAAATTGATGTGTGTATGAATAGCGATTTGTAACAGTGAAGATTCTTCAAGTGTCGGCTCAATGAGTAAATATTGGTGATTTTTGAATAGTTAAAATTATCTGGTTCTGGTTTTGCAACTGATTTAATTTATTAACACAAACTCGTATATATAATTTTGACATTTTAATTGAAAAATATTAAAAAAAAGGCTTTGTAGTCTATGTATTATGGAGTCGTTTTCCGGTATAATTTCTTTACTAGCACAACCACATTAGTAAAAACTAATGTGGTTGATATACGCCGATAGGCGTATATAAAATAGATTTACAACCACATTTACCAATGTGGTTGATATACGCTGATAGGCCTATATCCACTACCCATCACATTAATTTATATATCAATAAATAAATATTATATATAATAAATTTATTATATTAATTTGAAAAATATATATTTTATATTAATAAGAATAATAATATATACATACTATAAATTAACTTGAAATATATATAATATATATTAATATAAAAAAATAGTAATAATATATAATAATTTAATATATCATACATGGCTATACTATTAATAAAGCAAAAGAACTAATAATATATTAATAAAGAATATTATATCATAGTTAGTTATATTATTAATAATATTATAATATTACTAATATTCATTATTAATAATATTATAATATTACTAATATTCATTATTAATAAATATTAGAATATTTATGTATAATGATTATTAGTAATATTATAATATTATTAATATGACTATATAAATATTAAAATATTATAATACTATTAATATATATTATTAATAATATTAAAATATTAGAAATAAGCATTATTAATAAATATTTGAATATTTATTTATAATGAATATTAGTAATATTATAATATTTTTTTTTTTCTAAATAAGACTAATCTATTAATTTATAAAAATACTGTTACAAAACTACCCTCGCTGCTGCTGTGTGAGCCAGCTAGCTGGGACTGATTATCAGCACTGTTCTTGATTGTTTTGGGTCGCCCAGAGTGGGAAACCGACCCATTAAGCATAATGTACTGGGCCGCCCTTAGAAGGGAAACCGGCCATAGGATTATACATAAAATGAAAACAGTAATGTAAAAGCTAGGAGCATCATACTGCTCATCAGTGGAGCAATTGAAACAGCAAAACTCAAAAAAACCAGAAGTGAATGAGCTAGGGGATTTAGCCCTCATGCTCAGAAGACATTGGTTCCTCTTCAATCATGCATGCATATTCATTCTCCTCGCTACTGTCCTCCTTTCCTGCATGGATGTCAGTCTTCAAATCTTTGTTGTCAGCTTCAGGACGCTGCTCCGTGAGAGGTGGGGGAGAGGGGCGATGGTCAATGGGGGGGGAGGGGGCGGAGCAGTTCGGGATTTCCTCACGGAGAGAAACAGAGATGAAGGCTGTGATTATGGAGTCGAAGGAGGTGCAGTGGAAACGGAGCTCAGCGTTCTGAGTAGATTGTCTGATAGTGGAGCCCCGAAGGCGACTTTCCCGTGGAATGGGCGGACTGGGAGGGACAGGGAAGTCGGAGGGTGGCTGACTGGTATGAGCAAGAGCTTCAGGAGGACGGCCAAGACCAGGAGGCTCAGAGGTGGGAGGGGGCTGACTGGGGAAATCACCAGAACTCGTAGCACGAACACGGCCTCGACCTCTACCTGTATGAGCATAATTCACAGCACGTCGTCCTCTGCCTCTGCCTCTGCCTCCACCACCGCGAGAGGCAGGCGGGGGCGTGTTAGCGTCATCCTTAGAGGACGAGCTGAGTTCAGAGAGCGGGGAGGGAGGATTTTCATGAGCCAGACCTTGACTGGTGCCCCTTCTGCAGCGCATGCGCTGCCTGAGGCGTGGCATGGCTAACGAAAGGTGGCATGTGCGAGGACTGCCAAGGAGAGGGAGCGGAGCTTCAAAAATGGTGAGGAGGCTACCAGGGTGATGCCAACCAGACGGAGAAGCAGTATAACCAGAGATACGATTGCTAGTGAAGAAATTGTCCCAAGAATGAAAATTGAGACCAGAGGGAGCCAAATTACCTGCAATGAGCACTGCTGTAGCTCCAATTGAGTCCGAAGCTCGGCAGAATGGGCTGTTGGAGAAATGAACGCCCGGGATGGTCTCCAGACAGGCGAGAATGCTGCAGCCGCGTCCTGTCTGCGTCTTGCAGCTGGAATTGGCACATCCGGGCGAACAGACAGCGTCAAGAGGGTTCAGAGGTCCGCCATGGCCCTCATCGTTCTGCACTCCCTCCATCTTGCAAACGTTCCACGAAACCATCACCATATACCCGAGAGCGATGGTGTAATAACTCCAGCTCTGATCTGATCGAGGCATATTAATAACGCCAGCGAGTGTAGTGCCATGGGCCATGTGTACGGGCGCGGGGCGCGCGGAGTGTCGCGCGCGAGTCGGCGTTCATTAATTCTTCATACCGTGATCCGTCGTAGTAATATTATAATATTATTAATTTATACAAAAATAAATTAATAATATTATAATATTTTGATTCATTATTAATACTTATTATAATATTATAATAAGTATTAATAATATATATTAAAAATATTTATTAATATATTACTAATATTAACTATATACATACTATAAATTATCTTCAAATATATATAATATATAATAATAATATTTATTAATATAAAATAATAAAAATAATACGTAATATTTTAATATTATTTATAATTTAATAACATATTATGAATAAACCGTATTAAATGAAATATATATTAATAATATTTATTAAATATTAATAATATTATTATAATATTATAATATTACTAATAATTGGTGAACCCAAGGGAATAGATTTAAACTTTCAGAGAATTCTTGTCACAATGCGACGTTGGACCAACTATGAGCAGGGTTGGCCATGGGTGACTTTCATATTGAACAATATTTGTCAGAATGTCACATTTGATCATGGATGACATTGATCAGTTATTCATATTATAAACCAAAAGAACTAATAAACATTGAGACAATTGTTGTCGCAATGAGACGTTGGGCCAAGTATGACCATGGTTGGCCAAGGGTGATTTTCATATTGAGACAATGTTTGTCAGAATGTGACATTTCATCATGGATGACATTGATCGATTATTCATATTATAAACCAAAAGAACTAATAAACCCAAGGGTTTAATATTATAAACCAAAGGAATTGGTGAACCCAAGGGACAACCATCACCCAACAAATTATAAACCAAAAGAAATTGGCAATTCCCTTGGGAATTGATTTAAACATTGACAGAATTGTTGTCACAATGCGACGTTGGACCAACTATGACCAGGGTTGGCCATGGGTGATTTTCATATTGAGACAATATTTGTTAGAATGTCACATTTGATCATGGATGACATTGATCAATTATTCATATTATAAACCAAAAGAACTAATAAACCCAAGGGTTTAATATTATAAACCAAAGGAATTGGTGAACCCAAGGGAAAATCATTACCCAAAAAATTATAAACCAAAGGAATTGGTGAACCCAATGGAATTGATTTAAACATTGAGACAATTGTTGTCACAATGCGACGTTGGGGCAAGTATGACCATGGTTGGCATAGGGTGATTTTCATATAGATACAATGTTTGTCAGAATGTGACATTTCATCATGGATGACATTGATCGACTATTCATACTATAAACCAAAGCAAGTGGTGAACCCAAGGGAAAATCATTACCCAAAAAATTATAAACCAAAGGAATTGGTGAACCCAATGGAATTGATTTAAACATTGAGACAATTGTTAGCCATGGCAACAACAGTTGACTAAAATATGACCATGGTTGGCCATGGGTGATTTTCATATTGAGACAATATTTGTCAGAATGTGACATTTGAGCATGGATGACATTGATCGATTATTCATATTATAAACCAAAAAAACTAATAAACCCAAGGGTTTAATATTATAAACCAAAGGAATTGGTGAACCCAAGGGACAACCATTACACAACAAATTATAAACCAAAAGGAATTGGTGAACCCAAGGGAATTGATTTAAACATTAAGACAATGGTTGTCCCAATGCGACGTTGGACCAACTATGACCATGGTTGGCCATGGGTGATTTTCATATTGAGACAATGTTTCTCATAATGTGTCATTTGATCATGGATGACATTGATCGATTATTCATATTATAAACCAAAAAAACTAATAAACCCAAGGTTTTAATATTATAAACCAAAGCAAGTGGTGAACCCAAGGGAAAATCATTACCCAAAAAATTATAAACCAAAGGAATTGGTGAACCCAATGGAATTGATTTAAACATTGAGACAATTGTTGTCGCAATGCGGCGTTGGGCCAAGTATGACCATGGTTGGCCAAGGGTGATTTTCATATTGATACAATGTTTGTCAGAATGTGACATTTCATCATGGATGACATTGATCGACTATTCATATTATAAACCAAAAAAACTAATAAACCCAAAGGTTTAATATTATAAACCAAAGGAATTGGTGAACCCAAGGGACAACCATTACCCAACAAATTATAAACCAAAAGGAATTGGTGAACCCAAGGGAATTGATTTAAACATTGAGACAATTGTTGTCACAATGCGACGTTGGACCAACTATGACCATGGTTGGCCATGGGTGATTCTCATATTGAGACAATGTTTCTCATAATGTGTCATTTGATCATGGATGACATTGATCGATTATTCATATTATAAACCAAAAAAACTAATAAACCCAAGGGTTTAATATTATAAACCAAAGCAAGTGGTGAACCCAAAGGAAAATCATTACCCAAAAAATTATAAACCAAAGGAATTGGTGAACCTAAGGGAATTGATTTAAACATTGAGACAATTGTTGTCGCAATGTGACATTGGGCCAAGTATGACCATGGTTGGCCATGGGTGATTTTCATATTGATACAGTGTTTGTCAGAATGTGACATTTGATCATGGATGACATTGATCGATTATTCATATTATAAACCAAAAAAAATAATAAACCCAAGGGTTTAATATTATAAACCAAAGGAATTGGTGAACCCAAGGGACAACCATTACCCAACAAATTATAAACCAAAAGGAATTGGTGAACCCAAGGGAATTGATTTAAACATTGAGACAATGGTTGTCCCAATACGACGTTGGACCAACTATGACCATGGCTGGCCATGGGTGGTTTTCATATTGAGACAATGTTTCTCATAATATGTTATTTGATCATGCATGACATTGATCGATTATTCATATTATAAACCAAAAAACTAATAAACCCAAGGGTTTAATATTATAAACCAAACCAAGTGGTGAACCCAAGGGAAAATCATTACCCAAAAAATTATAAACCAAAGGAATTGGTGAACCCAATGGAATTGATTTAAACATTGAGACAATTGTTGTCACAAATGCGACGTTGGGCCAAGTATGACCATGGTTGGCCATGGGTGATTTTCATATTGATACAATGTTTGTCAGAATGTGACATTTGATCATGGATGACATTGATCGATTATTCATATTATAAACCAAAAAAACTAATAAACCCAAGGGTTTACTATTATAAACCAAAGGAATTGGTGAACCCAAGGGACAACCATTACCCAAAAAATTATAAACCAAAAGGAATTGGTGAACCCAAGGGAATTGATGTAAACATTGAGACAATGGTTGTCACAATGTGACGCTGGACCAACTATGACCATGGTTGGCCATGGGGGATTTTCATAACGAGACAATGTTTCTCATAACGTGTCATTTGATCATGGATGACATTGATCAATTATTCATATTATAAACCAAAAAACTAATAAACCCAAGGGTTTAATATTATAAACCAAACTAAGTGGTGAACCCAAGGGAAAATCATTACCCAAAAAATTATAAACCAAAGGAATTGGTGAACCCAATGGAATTGATTTAAACATTGAGACAATTGTTGTCGCAACGTGACGTTGGGCCAAGTATGACCATGGTTGGCCAAGGGTGATTTTCATATTGATAAAATGTTTGTCAGAATGTGACATTTCATCATGGATGACATTGATCGACTATTCATATTATAAACCAGAAAAACTAATAAACCCAAGGGTTTAATTGTAACACCCCCAAGTTCTATGCTTTTCAAATGAGATTCATATTATAAACTAAAAAAAAACTAATAAACCCAAGGATTTAATATTATAAACCAAAGGAATTGGTGAACCCAAGGGAAAATCATTACCCAAAAATTTATAAACCAAAGGAATTGGTGAACTTGATAGATCTCTTTCAACATTAGGACTAATTGTTTTATGCAATCACTGATTAGACCAAATCATGACCGTAGTTGGCTTAAACTAATTGTTTCCCTTAATCAATTACAATGTTTATGAGTCATGACATTTGATCATCAAGTTACGTCAATCAGTTATTCATATTATAAATCAAACTAATAAATATCAAGGGTTATCAATATTATAAACCAAAGGAATTGGTAGACCTGACCCAAAGGGACAACCATTACAAAATTATAAACCAAAGTTATTGTTAGACGCAAGAGATTGATTTAAACATTGGTGTTAGTTGTCACAATGCGACGTTGGACCAACTATGACCATGGTTGGCCATGGGTGATTTTCATATTGAGACAATGTTTCTCATAATGTGTAATTTGATCATGGATGACATTGATCGATTATTCATATTATAAACCAAAAAAACTAATAAACACAAGGGTTTAATATTATAAACCAAAGCAAGTGGTGAACCCAAGGGAAAATCATTACCCAAAAAATTATAAACCAAAGGAATTGGTGAACCCAAGGGAATTGATTTAAACATCGAGACAATTGTTGTCGCAATGCGACTTTGGACCAACTATGACCATGGTTGGCCATGGGTGATTTTCATATTGATACAATGTTTGTCAGAATGTGACATTTGAGCATGGATGACATTGATCGATTATTCATATTATAAACCAAAAAAACTAATAAACCCAAGGGTTAAATATTATAAACCAAAGGAATTGGTGAACCCAAGGGACAACCATTACCCAAAAAATTATAAACCAAAGGACCAACTATGACCATGGCTGGCCATGGGTGATTTTCATATGGAGAAAATATTTGTGAGAGTGTGACGTTTGATCAGTGACGACATTAATCGATCATTCATATTATAAACCGAAAGAACTAACAAACCCAAGGGTTAAACATTATAAACTAAAGGAATTGGTGAACCAAGGGAAAAACATTACCCAACAAATGAGCAATAGAAATAAAAAATTATTAACAAACCTAATCGATTAAAAAAGTATTATAAACCAAAAGAAGTAATAACCCAACGGTCCAATATTAGAAAACAGAGGAACTGGTGAACCCAAGGGAAAAATATTAATAACCCAAGGGACCAATAATGCGAAAGGAACAAAAATTTAGTCGAACATTAGTATCACAACCACATCATATTTATGAAGAGATTAATAAAGTGGAGGGACTATTAATAATATAAAAAAATATATATAATAAACCCAAGGCTTCAATATTATAAACCAAAGGAATTCATGAACTCAAGGGAACATTATTAAAAACATAAGTTATACCAATAGTCCATTCTGTTTATATTAAGTTGAGTAAGTGTTTTTCATAATGTGAAATTGGACAATGCATTAGTATTGAACTCTAGGACTAATATAAAAACCCCAATATTTGAATTTAATAATGTGAACGGAAGATTATTACAAACCGAAAGAATCGGAAAAATCAAGGAATCAATGTTATAAACCCAATTGATCAACAAATACAATGAAATATTAACAGTATAATCATAAAACATCAATAAAGCAAAGGGACCATTAATATTATAAAAATTGAAGGACTGAAATTAACATATGTGTTTTGTTGTCTTTACATAAAGAAATCCCACCACAAAAATGGACTCAAAATAGTCCATCAAATGTCATTTATCAAATAGCCTCTTCAAGAACACAACCAGACCGACCACAAAAGGAACACCAATTCAAATCAACAGGATAATGATCACGATACTTAACGCTTTCCAACCAATCCCTTCTTGTTTTTCTCCCAGCCTCCCTCATGTGCACATGCAACAGGTATTTCACATTGATTTTCATTTCATCAAGCACACGAAGATGCTCATCAGTAAAAGTAGGATGGAACCCATGTTTTCTATCTAGCTTGTCCCGAATGTAAGAAACAAGACTGATGAGTCTAGAAATATTCGCCACCGCTTGATTATAATAGATCCCATCATTATTATCCATACCTGCATTTGAAAGGAAAATGACAAAATAAAAATTTATACAGAAAGAGATAGAAACATCTAGGCATATATATATATATATATATATATATAACACCCCGTTTCTATTGTTTTTAAAAAACTGAATCTTAAAAACGTGATGCTATAAACCTCATTAGAAATACATACTGCACACATGAAAATAGTGATAAAAATAAATGTGTGATATGACCCATATTACAATAATCAACAAGAAAGCACAAAATTCTAAACTCAATGTTTATAATGAAATATTAATAATGTTAGTAATTCAATATTTGTATTTAAATTAATGTCAATGTATATATTAATTGTAGTCCAATATTATTAACAAATATAAATATCTTGTCATTGAACCAAACCACAACACATTTAGCAAACCACATTGATAAATATTTTTAGTTTCATGTAATAGGGATATGGACTTCAATCTTGAATTTAATGATTGGCTAATATAACTGGTTGTATATGTCTGAATGGTCTACTATAAACAAAAGAACAATAGCGACTAAAAACTGGAGGTATATTGAACAACATGGAAAACGATGTATGGAATTTCTCATATATTACTATATTTCATCTCATGAATGTATTCATTTAATTAATACATAACACTATATAACACCCCGTTTCTATTGTTTTTTAAAAACTGAATCTTAAAAACGTGATGCTATAAACCTCATTAGAAAAACATACTGCACACATGAAAAGAATGACAAAAATAAATGTGTGATATGACCCATATTACAATAATCAACAAGAAAGCACAAAATTCTAAACTCAATGTTTATAATGAAATTTTATTAATGTTATTAATTCAATATTTGTTTCAAATTAATTTCAATGTATATATTAATTGTAGTCCAATATTATTAACAAATATAAATATCTTGTCATTGAACGAAACCACAACACATTTAGCAAACCACATTGATAAATATTTTTAATTTCATGTAATAGGGATATGGACTTCAATCTTGAATTTAATGATTGGCTAATAAAACTGGCTATATATGTCTGAATGGTTTACTATAAACAAAAGAAAAATAGCGACTAAAAATTGGAGGCATATTGAACAACACGAAAAATTATGTCTGGAATTTCTCATATATTACTATATTGCATCTCATGAATGTATTCATTTAATTAATACATCAAAAGAATTCCTATACTAAATGAAAAAAGCGACGATAATAAAAACAATTATAAAACATTATATAAATATGTCAAAACACTATTAGCTACATGTGACAGTGATATGGAATTCCATATTGATTTTTAATGGCTGGCTCGTGTAACTAGTTTTCTACCCGTGAATGGTTCATTGTAAGAAAAATAACAAAAAACGACATTATAAAAACAAGAAAATTAAAGAACAGGAAAAACGATGTAAACAACAATCCAAAATACTACTATGAATTTGATGAATGTAGACATGTCATTAATATATCAAAAGCATTATTATTATATAAATAGTTGCATATCATAGCGATATGGACTTCAATCTCTCCTCTTCTTTCTTCCTAATTGTAACATACACACTATTATTCATCTTGGCATACCGCTGATAAGAGAAAGGCGGTGCAATGCGCAAACCATCTATTGATTTCACTCTTGATATGGTTGTGAAGGTCAGCCCTTGTTGTTCTCTATTCCCGATATCAATTGATGCTCGCTCTAAAGTCAAACCTTGTGACTTGTGAATTGTAAGAGCCCATGCCATCTTTAAAGGAATTTGTTTTCGATTTCCTCTTATCACTGGTGTGATAGGCACAATTTTTGGATTGCTTGCATCAAACGGAACACCAACATACTTATCAAAAATAACAGTTGTGAACATTGGAAGCTCAGGTGGCTTAGAGTTGGGCATATAAAATATTTCCTTCACATACCCAAGTGCACCATTCACCAAGCCAGCTTCAACCCACAAATTACATGTCAACATAACACGCTGGCCACGGCACAACAAAACTTCATGGTCCAGTTGATCATCATCGGCACCACTGATTTCTGAACGTCTTGAAGTCACAGCAATACATCGTGCAATTGGAGAATTTAATGATTTCAACATATGTATGTTATGGAAGGAGACCAAATTATTTGTTGGAAACATGTGAACTGCTGCATTAAATAAATCCCTTTCTCTAGGATGCAACCTGATATCAGCCCGCGACATAAGAAACTCCCAATCATCAAGAACAGGTTCTGCATTTCTTATGTTATTGAGGACTCGACGAAAACAAGATTGTTTCTCATTGCTCCCTTGTTGGCGAAATATTGTGTCAAGAGTGACAACAATATTGAATTTTTTCCATAAGACTTTCCCTGCTGTATTACCTGCATACAAAGGCTTATCTCTCACAGAAGGTAGCTGGCCAAGGTCACCCACAATGATCATGGATCTACCACCAAAAGGACAATTCTTTTTATCTGGAAATGCTTCTCGTAATCGAGCATCTATTTGCATGAACAACCTTGATCCTAAAAATCTCATTTCATCAATCAATATATATCGAATGTGCCTCATTTCCTCTTGGAATAGTGCCAATGATTGACCCTGTAGTGGTTTCATATCTCTAATTGGGATTTTCAAAGCAGAGTGTATTGTTTTTGCATGTATATTGAAAGCAGCTATTCTTGTTGGGGCAAGAAGAAGCAAAGGACTTTTCCCATTACTTGACAGATTAGAAAGAGCCTCAAAAATACACTGGATAAGGAAAGACTTGCCAGTGCCTGCAGTGCCTTGAATAATCATAAGAAGAGCTTCATGAATCTCATATTCAGCAGAATGCCTTAAAACGATTTCAAAAGCAAGACGCTGTTTTTCTGCCAATGAATCTGGAGAGACAAATGTTCTATTTGAAAGGTCACCAACATCACCCCTTGATATTTCATTCCTTATAAAATTAATAGCTTCTTCGGCCACATCATCAGAAATAGTTGTACCTTGCCAGTCAAAGGATATATCAAAATCCCTTCGACCAAGGGTGTGAAGATCAGAAACATTGACACTATTTGGTGGAACCAAGCGAGAGAAAAGTTTCCACTCTTGAAAATCATCTTCAAGATTCATTTCCTGGTTAGCAAAATCACCATCTTCTCCATCTTCAATATTTTCATCAATTGATGGATTTCGATCAACATGCCAAGCTCGATATCGGAAATTCCTCTAGTTTTCAACAATAATTTCAGTTGAAAGCCCAATCTCTGTAGAAATGTCACGAAACGGCTTGTACAAGAGCAATTCTGACCAGCAAAACGTTTCAAATTCCTCTGAATCCTCACCAGGAACATAATAAAACTGTGGCCACACCCGAACAATTGCATGAGCATCTCTTGGCCTCCATGGATCTTTTTTATGGCTGCTCTCATAGGTCCAAGATCTCGTTGTTTCTATCAAAGATAGATGGTCGAGGAAAGAAGGTCTCTTCTGATAATTTTGAACAAATGTATTCTCAAATGAACAGTGTAGGCCATCCCTTGAAATTTTTCTGAACACCTTTCTCCCAACATTTAAGGAAACAAATTGTCGACTACACACAACAAGAGGCAACTTAAGCAACATATGACATGTTTCTTGTGCCCCAATGTCGCGTTCAACGACTGTTTCTGCAAGAAACCTCCTGTAAGCACACAAAGCATGATCTTCAAAGGAAAAAGAATCTGAAATTCTAGTTAACATATCATGATAGCTTTCAAACCTTCTCTCTGCTTTTGATGCATACTTAGCAATATATTTCAGGACAGCATGCTGAGAAAGCACTGGTTGGCAATCAACATTTGCACGCCACATTGTTAGAAGGTCAATGTTATGTACATTGAGCCTATCATCATTTCTTACTGGGTCATATTTTTTTCTTCCTTGATCATCTATGAACAATCTTGATTCCTCAGAAAGATCCCATGGGGCATTGTACCGACAAGCGAGAATAGTGCCCTTTTTGCGCAAACAAGAATCTACACTACACTTTGTGTGCCTTTGGACACGGTTCAACAATTCTTCATAATCATTATGAGGATTGCAAGAGAAAATCTGATCATTATTCAGTAGGCAAGGGTCATCATTGAGACTTCTTGGAACCATTATATTGCGATGATGTATTTCACGTGGATTCCATGCAGTTACATAATTGTCAAAGAATCTCTTTGCATGTTGCAAATCACAATCATTTGACCAATCAAGTCTTTCCATGTCAGGAGATCCTTGCAACCATAGGAAACCATGGATATGTGTTGAACCTCTATGTTGCCACTCATATCTGGAAAAAATGAACACAGAGCTAATATGAAAAATATGAATGGAAAATCAATAAGAAATTGACAATGAATAGAAAATAAATTCAAGAAAACAAACCTGTACCAGAAGTCTTTAGCTTTAAGATATTTTTGGATAACTTCCTCTCGAAATATATTGAATCTATGGTGCATAAATGTGGCAACAATATGAGGGTACTGGATAACATTTTCAACCTTCATACGATGCTCATTTAAGGAACGGGAATGTGATGGTGCAGGCATGGGACTATGCAGCTCTGGCCACTTTGTGTCGGCTGCACTGAAAGTAAAGAACAAAGATGGACATCCCAACTGAGTAATCATGTCAGCCAATTCAGCTCGACATTTAGTCCAGTATGCCCTTGTACCTCTTAGAGAATACCCAAACCGCATAAGATGCTCATCCAACTTATTATTTGGTAAATCGGAAAGTTGCCGACGCAACTCATCAATTGTTGTCGGTGAGTTATCATGTAAAATTTTCTTCACAAAAACTGAAGCAGTTGCTTGGCTACGATGCCTCATTATCATGTTCAACAGGAAATATCGGAAGCGAGGATGGCTTCCAAACCTCTGATCATAGTATCTAAGAAGATGCAATGCATACTCATGAAGTTCAACAATACAGATGCGTGGTTGCAACCAATCAGCAGCACCAGTGGGGAACAATGTGGGGAATGCCATATCCAATAACCCCTCAGTATTATATTCATTCACTGGAGACGTTCCAATACTGGGCCAATCCATTTCATCAACATCTGAAGAATCAACATTATCAAGAAATGCTCTAATTTCTTCCACTTCTCTCCGTTAATTGGGTAGGCGAGCAATAAAAGACGAAGGATGAGAGGGAAAATGGTTAAGAGGAAACCCTTCATTATTAGTTGCACTGAACTCAGGTTCTGCAATGTCAGAATCAACAAATTTAAGCCTGGAGGAGACATCTATTGATCTTTCGGGCAGAGCATTCACTGAATCATAGTCAATCACAACATCTCGATAATATGGATCACGTTCAATTTTGAAATGCAATGCATCCATAACGCGGGATATTTTTACATAACATTCATAATGTTTAGACTGAGCACCATGTCTCCTCACAATTAGAAAGTCAAGATCTTCAACATGGCGCGGAAGTCTTTGTGCAATTGTTGAAATATCTTGGGGAAAGCTAATTGTGTGTCCGCTATACTTATATTGCCCACCTCGAGCATGTGTCACTTGCAAAATAGGATTTACACGTGCTATTAACATTTCTTCCACTTGAGTAAGAACTCTTAAAATATGAGGTTGCTCGCCAGGATCCATGTTATTATAGCCACAAAAACAATGCGAACCTCTTTCATTCTTACATCGTCTGCAAACAGGTCCTTCAACATCTCTCAAAACGTGGATTCTGGGATATGATTCATTGCAAATGTGGCACATTTGGACAAATGACAAGCTATCTAGCTTTTCTCGAAATATTTTATGCACTGCAATCATATTTTCATCAAAATAAATATGATTTGTATTGGTTGGAGCATGTCGAGAATGATGTGGAATAGTATAATTTCTTCTAAGATTTATTTGATTTTCAGCACCACGAGACTCCCTCCCCAAATTTGAAACATGTGGAACAAATCTACAACATGGCGTTTCCAAATGTGTGGTCTGCATTTCTGGAACCTAAGAGTTTCCAAAGGTTTCTTCAGCATAATTTTAAAAAAAATTGAATGTCCAAATAATTAGAATTGAAAAAATGGAAAAAATAAATTAATTCATTCAATATTTACATTTGTTTCGCAATGTCGATGAAGTGTATGAGATGGTTGCTCTTCACTTATAACATCAGTAGATTGAACATTTGGCGAGTTAGTTTCGACGCCTCCATTCAAATTATTTTTTTCCTGTTAAAATGAATTAAAATATTTTACAAAAATAAATGTCAAAAAAAGATAGATTTGTAATGTTACACTTAACAAAAAATGAAAAAAAGGAGGAAAATACCAAATGCATTCAACATTTACATTTTGCTGGCGATCTGGATGAACGCTATGCGATGGTTCCTCTTCAATTATAACATCAGTAGACGGAACATCTACGAAGTTAATTTGTATGCCTCTATTGAAATGAGTTGTGTCCTGTTTGAAGAAAAACAAAATATGCACCAAAAATTCAAATAAAGAAAAATCAAATCAAACACATTGAACATTAACATTAGTTTGTCGATTTGATTCTCGAGGACAATGTAGTGGAAGGATATGATGTGCTTCATATTCAAATATCATATTAAGAGATGGAAGACGTGGGGAGAAAATTTCTAGACCTCTATTAAAATGAGGTGTATCCTACTCCAAGAGAATAAAATACCTTTTCACTAAAGAAATGTAAATAGAGGAATGTAATAAAACAACCACTATTGCATCAACTGTAAAGATATCATTGGATTACCTCCATTGTTCCACGCGAACTGCTATCAGGGATGACTGCTTCTGTTCGTCGGACAACATTATTTTCAGAAGGGAGATTGGAAGAGACGATGTTTCGATGAGCTGGATCCATATTATCAAACAAATGGCCAATCAAACTATCATCGAAGTCACCACATACAATGTCATCATTCCCTCCACCATGGATATTTTGCAACCTTTGGCCTTTCTCAGAAGATGCAATTGCAGAGACAGAAGGGTTAGGCTGAAGATTTGCATCCACGTTATGAATATGATGTTCCTCCCTATTGCGAGATGTTTCCTCAATATTATGAAAATTTTCAGGAGAGCGTTGAAAAACAGAATTATGCTGACGAGGAGCATATTCTGGCAACGAACTACCAAGCGGAAATGTTCTTTCCATGATATCATCCATAGTACGATACCTAGGAGGAACCATAAAATCGTTTTGAAGAGTTGTTTCAGTCGTTCTTCTACGATATTTAGCTCTTCTATGCTCATTTATTGTGTCCTTATTTTGTTGATACCGTAAACGACGACTTTCATTAGACTTGTCACGCGATGCAGGCGACTTATTCCTTTTTCTTGTATGTTTGCTTGTACCTTCGGACGACATGTCTACAAAAAATAATAAAATATTTTTTATAGAAGAGTAAATAGTTGGAAGTATATACCATCAAAAAAACCTAAAGATATAACATTGTTTGAGAATCAATGACAAAAAACTAATGGAAACACCATGTATAGAATAAGTCACAGTAATTACAATTATAGAAACAGAGAGAAATGGATAACATCCAAACACATTGAAATTCAATTAAGAGGACTAAACGAGACAAAAAAAATAAATATTTTTCGAGCAAATTGCAATGGAATTTAATGTCCAGCATCCGTTACATACACATATAGAAGACACCCCCTCAGAATGGAGCCATATCAATATCCATAGTCTTAGCATACATACCCAAGAGTATGCAAAGTAAATAAAACCATAAAAGAAATATTTTCTACGACGACAGAGATAATACAAAATGGAAAATAGCCTAAGACTCCATGTCTACATCTAATGGTGGAATCTCATCTATAGAATCCATACGCGGAGCAATTGCAAAGACATTTCCAGACTCGATCAAATCGTTGCAATCCTGCAACGTTGGAGACCAAAATCCATTCATTTGTTCATTAGTTGAATTATCAATATCTACTGGGAAGCAAAGGCCAGCCACCATGTCGTATAACACAAAAGGAACTTCACTGCATTTGCACATAAGAACCACACCTTGGATTGTTCGAAGAGGAAGATAACCAGGACATTTCATATTTATATCTATAGACATTTCTTCCAACAACTTCCATCTAAAGCCCCAATCATCCTCAAAGTAATCAATTCTTCGTTCAATACACGGGTGACCAAATTGAAAATTATCTATTTCTTCAATTGACCATACAGAAGTGGAGCCATCATTGATAAGACATATCAACTCATTCTTGCATACGGCCAATGACATACACCGAATGTCAGTAATTGGAACAAATGAAAATCACCAGTCATTTTTTATCACATCAAACCAGTAGATTGTATACCCATATCGAGGATAATCTTCATACTCTGTGTCGAGGTAAAGCCAAAACAATTTACTTCTATAAAACACTCCATTTTGAGGGGGTGAGGTGCCACCAAATGGAAGATCATCCCTTCGCCAAACCCTATAAAGACTACTGTAAACATAAAATTTAGACTGAATTCTATCATAGATATGTTTTAGAACAACCCAGTCATATTTGTTGTTGCTGACATTCTCCAATAACGAAAAGAATCCCCAGTCTCCAATTCGTATTCGCCCAATGTTTTTTAAGGCCTTTGTAAATGGATTCATCACAAAATAGTTTCGTGAATGGGAGAATTCTGTTGGTAAGGATAAAACCACCATTGGTCCAATAGTAGACTCCACCTTGTATCTTGAATCTATGAATCGCAAATGAAAACGAGATATCCGCCCATTTTGATTAAGGTATTCAGCAACAAAATAATTGTCTTCATCATTGACGAAAGGAACCATAAATCCAAATTCATCTGTACAGATATGCTTGCAACGCAATAAGAAACAAGGATTTTGCAAAGCAGTCTTCCATTGCTGACAAACAGTGCTAAACTTTATGACAACCGATAAAGGGAGCCAAAGGAAGACAATCTCAAGAATTTCAAATGGAATACAACTCCAAATAACTGGATCCATCATAAAACAAGGAAATCACCTAACATAAAAGAAAACAGACGTGATATCAACAAAACAACTTTCAATTAATGGTGAATAGAATAAGCAATATAGAAAAGAAATTTTCCATCTACAAATATAGTAACATGCACATATACATAATGTATAAAACGATATGATCGACAAGAACAACAAGTTCCTCCTCCAAGATGGGAGGTGTAATCTATATTATTTTTTCCCAACAAATATCAAAAATATGGTTATTAATTTAATATTTTTGCTATTATCAATTAACAATATTATTAAATAATCAACAATAATACTAATATATAATAATTAATGATATATTGAATTAAATAATATACCATAACTACCACCACTACTACTACTATTGCAAAATAATAATAACAATATAAATGATTTAAAATAAGAATAATTTATTAAACTAGTTATTTTTGTAATATTATTATTATATAATTATTACTATGAGTTTAATATTAGATCTTTTACATCATAATATTTGTTGTAATAGTGACCTTCCTAGCCTTTTAAGATGCCAAAATTATAGTGATCTTGGAAAAATTACTAAATAATTAAATAATATCTGCAGTAATAATAATTAATATTACTCAATGACAAATGCTAAATTTTTTAATACAATACAAAGCTTTTTGTTTACTTATGAAATGTATTTTATGTTTTTTTTACCTATTAAATGTATTTTATGTTTTTTTTAATAGTTTCATAAAAAGTATTCAGATGTTAATGGCTCTCATATGTTTGTTATAATATAACAAGGGCATTACATACTTGCCATGAGTTTGTAATCATTAATGAATACCTGAATGCATATACTAAAGTTATTAAAAGAGGTTAATAGAAGAACCAAAATATTGTATGATCTAAAGAAACTTACAATTGTGTACTTGATATGTTATCAGCATATATGCTTTATTTGTTGAGATGTACAATTCCACACATAAGAAACCTAGCATTGCTTATTCAATATATTTAGCATAAATAACTCAAGAAGATGCCATGGAGAATGTGATAGTTTCCAAGAAGGAATCTTTGTCAAGAAATGGATAGCTAAATAACCACGGTTAAGTACATAGAGTAATAACGAATATTTTAAGGTAGTCCTTAATATCATTGAATAACCTCTTTTGTTATAATAACTAAGGGTAGAATGAATGAATTCGAAAACCAAAAACTTTGGATTAAGTCTCTTAATTTGAATCCCATACAGTGGATGAGAGTGGGAACCCGAAATTGGGTTTTAGGCCATTAGGTAATAAAAAAAAATAGTAGTGGTAAAAGTCTGGTAATCACTTTTGTGTAGAAAATACATGACTATACCAGTAACATAACAAGTGTAACTTGTAACTATGGTAAAAGTGGGTGCCTTGTTAAAATACCGACAACCATGACTAGACTATCGTTACACAAGATTAAATCGAACTATGAAGAAATAATTGATGGTTGGAACTTGTAGGGTTGACCCAAAAATTATATAAATGATATTTAAGTTGTAAACACAAAAGACAATAACATTTTAAAATAAATATATAAGGGACATGTGTAATTATTTCTTTACATCTTAAAATAAATTTGTTTCACTTACAGGTGTAATTAGGTATGAGAGACATGTGTGATTATTTTTCCATATCTAAAATTGAGAAATGTCAGTTTTTAGATAAAAATAAAACATTTTTTTAAATAAAAGACAATTTCTGCTAATATATATATATATATATATATGTTTGATTATTTTTAATTAAAATCATTATATTATATTAGGAATGTTAATTAAAGTGTTCAATTCATAGTTGTCATTAAAAATGATGTAAAAATATTATACTCTCATTCACATTATACTCTCATTCAACTTTAAATAAAAAATTTAAAAAATTACATGGCTAACATCAACCTTCAACGTGGTCATAAAGAAATAAGATTAAATCGAACTATGAAGAAATAATTGATGGTTGGAACTTGTAGGGTTGACCCAAAAATTATATAAATGGTATTTAAGTTGTAAACAAAAAAGACAATAACATTTTAAAATAAATATATCAGGAGCTCAATAATATTTGAAACTGTAGTTTAGCACGATAAATGATATTTAAGTTGTAAACACAAAAGACAATAACATTTTAAAATAAATATATCAGGAGCTCAATAATATTTGAAACTGTAGTCTAGCACCAGACTGTTACGTGGGACCAGTTCGGCCTCGAATACTTACAAATAATTTTTTTAATATAAATGTTCCGTTCCATATCTGTATGCCTAATGCAAATTCATCAAATATTCGTTTCCTTCTTTTTCCTTTCTATAATGATTTAGGGATGATGTTAGCGATGAAGCATCAACGTACTGTAACCAAACTCAAGTCCATAACATATCGGTTACTGATTTTAAGATAGTCAGCTAAATTGTTATTATTTCAATTAATTCAATGTATTAATTTCATAAATACTAAAGCGTGTCGGTTATTGATTTTAAGATAAAAAAGGCACACGGTAACCAAATTATTTATTATTTCAATTAATTCAATGTATTAATTTCATAAATGCTAATTTGAGGATTGAATTTTTTTTTTCGGGTTTATTTTTCTGGTTGACAATTTTTTTTTCAATTTTTTTCTTTGCATTGTCAATCAATGATTGGAAAAATGACAACAATAATACATCAACTAAACAGTTTGCATTAACCACTGTGCTAAATGGAATGACTCATAATAAATGACATATCTTTATAGTTTAACAACAATTATAAAACTCAGACCCTTATTATGGTTGCTCGAACCCTTGGGTTTATATGTAGTTGATATATAGATGGCGTATATAAAATAGTTACAACCATTTACCAATGTGGTTGATATACGTCGATAGGCCTATATCCACTACCCATCACATTAATTTATATATCAATAAATAAATATTATATATAATAAATTTATTATTTTAACTTGAAAAATATATATTATATATTAATAAGAATAATAATATATTAAATATATAAATTATGATTAAAATCACAAAAAATATTATATATATATATTAATAATATTATAAAAATATTAATAATATATATTAAAAATATTTATTAATATATTAAAATATTAACTATATACATACTATAAATTAACTTGAAATATATATAATATATATTAATAAAAAAAAAATATTAATGTTATATAATAATTTAATATATCATACATGGCTATACTATTAATAAAGCAAAAGACCTAATAATATATTAATAATATATATTATATCATAGTTAGTTATATTATTAATAATATTATAATATTACAAATATTCATTATTAATAAATATTAGAATATTTATTTATAATATATAATATTATAATAATCATTATTAATAAATATTTCAATATTTATTTTATAATTATAATTATTAATATTATAATGTTAATATTATAAATAAATATTAAATATTATAATACTATTAATATATATATATATATTAATAATATTATAATAAATAATCATTATTAATAAATATTTAGATATTTATTTATAATGAATATAAATAATTATATAATATTATTAATATATATAAAATATATTATATATATTTTTTATATTATAATAATTATTAATAATATTTATTATAATATTTATTAATATATTATTAATATTAACTATATACATACTATAAATTATCTTGAAATATATATAATATATCATAATAATATTTATTAATATAAAAATAATAAAAATAATATTTAATATTTTAATATTTATTTATATATTAATATCATATATGGTTATATTATTAATAAACCAGAAAAACTAATAATATATTAATAATATTATAATAATATTTATTATATTTTAATAATATTATTATAATATTATAATATTACTAATATTCATTATTAAACACAAGAGAGTAATAAATCATATGAAACAAAATTTAAAAACAAAAAACTTAAGAGATTAATAAACCCTAACAATTAATATTTTAAAGTGAAGATATTAATAAACCCAGGGGATAATTAATAATTCAAACCCAATGTCATCATAAACCAAAGGTTTAAATATTATAAACCATAGGAATTGGTGAACCCAAAGGATAAATATTATAAACATAAGGGATCAAAAATAAAAACACAAGAGATTAATAAACCGTAAGAATTGATTTTCTAAACTAAAAAACCTAATAAATTAATAATCCATAAGAATGAATATTTTAAATATTTTAAACATAAGATATCAATAAACATAAGGGATCAAAATTAAAAACACAAGAGATTAATAAACCGTAAGAATTGATCTTTTAAACTAAAAAACCTAATAAATTAATAATCCATAAGAATGAATATTTTAAACATAAGATATCAATAAACGAACGAGATTATTAACATTATAAACCAAAAGAACTAATCGACCCAAGGGTTTAATATTATAAAGCAAAGGAATCAGCGAACCCAACGGATAAATATCATAAACCTAACGGATGAATATTATAAACAATAAAGATTAATAAACGCTAAGAATTAATATTTTAAACTGAAAAATATAAGAAATTAACAAACCCTGAGAAATAGTATTTTAAACTCAAGAGAGTAATAAACCGAATGTGTGATTAACATTATAAACCCAAGAGTTTAATACTATAAACCAAATCAATTGGTGAACCCAAGCGAAAACCATTACCCAAAAAATTATAAACCAAACGAATTGGTGAACCCAAGGGAATTGATTTAAACATTGAGACAATTTTTGTCACAATGCGACGTTGGACCAACTGTGACCAAGGTTGGCCATGGGTGACTTTCCTATTGAGACAATCTTTGTCAGAATGTGACATTTGATCATGGATGACATTGATCGAGTATTCATATTATAAACCAAAAGAACTAATAAACCCAAGGGTTTAATATTATAAACAAAAGGAATTGGTGAACCCAAGGGACAACCATCACCCAACAAATTATAAACCAAAAGAAATTGGTGAACCCAAGGGAATTGATTTAAACATTCAGAGAATTGTTGTCACAATGCGACGTTGGACCAACTATGAGCAGGGTTGGCCATGGGTGACTTTCATATTGAAACAATAT
>CM076577.1:1014259733-1014338458 GCA_034641835.2 Pinus albicaulis | reverse complement strand
TTTGGTGACGAAGGCTCTCTTGACCCTCACCAATGAGCTTATGGTGACCATTTTCGCCCCTCACCAATGTGATTTTTTCTTGTAGTGGGATTTCAGCTTCGAGCTATAACAATTTGTTCTTTGGAACCTTCATAGAATAAAAATTATAGCAAAAATCCCATGATTACCTATTTGGATCAGCGAAACCCTAGAATCCAAAGCTCTAATACCAAATGTTATGAAACTAGCTCCAAAAATAGAAGAAAAAAGAGATCAATGCCTTAGAAATCAACCACTTCGAGGGGGAAACCTCCAATAAATTACATAAATGAACAATTCTTGGATGATACGAATGAAAAAACTCCTTCTATAAATAGGGGTCAATGGGGTCACAATATAATCCTAGCCGACCAAACAATAATAATGTAAAGAAACAATAATAACAATATGGGGGTTACAAGGGTACAACAATAAAAATAAGGGGGCTACACAAATATCAATAAGGGACTACACTAGTAATATGGGGACCTAACAAATACCATGTTGACCAAAATGATCAGTAGTGATATTATGTATGTAAATTTATTATGCCTATCAACATGGAATTATGGGAATGTTTCAATGGAGAGACTGTTCCATTACTTGTAATTGATACTTTCCATAATGTAGCCAAGCACAAAATAACTACCATAGTCTTATTGTGCACAATGAATTAACATTTTTGGATGCAAATATGGGATACTTAAATTGTGTTGTTACATTTTATATAAATTAAATATATTTATGGTAATTGGATTTAAGCATAAGAAAATGGTAAAATTTTATGTTTGGTACTAAAATTAAACTCTTCCTAGGATCCAAACTCATGGACACATAGCTTCTAAATGATCAAATACAACTTCTTACTCTATATTTAAACCTTGGAAATATGTTACCTTTCTAAATAAATGAGGTTATTTGTTTTTTGCACCATTTCATATTTAATGGTGCATTGCACCATATACAATTTTATAATAATAATAATAATAATAATAATAAATGTTTCTTTTTGCACCATTTTTAATTTATGGTGCTTTGCACCATATACAATTTATTATAATAATAATAATTTCGATATTTTTATGATAACTTTTCAATTTTTGTAAAATTGGTTTTGGTGCTTTGCATCACACGTCAGGTTGGTTTTAGGTGGTTTGCACCATACACCATGGAATACCACATATTCATTTAACACCAGATTTATCATTTTACTAACTCTACTTTTGCACTATAAAACATAGCACCACTTGTTTGTTGCCATATTATCACCACTTTTGTACCACTTTTTGAGAAGTGAATATTTCTCAAATCCTTTACAAATAGTGGTGCTAATGTGACGCTAAATGACCCTTCTTCTTGTAGTGATGCATACAAGCTAAACATTAACATCTATATACAACTTGAATTTATGTAAAGAGGCCCTAAAAAGGACTCATGTGTTAGTGCAGTGACTCATTTAAGGCTCTTGAACTCAAAATGATTTAAAAGTATTTTAAGCCACCATTTTTCATCAATTATAATGTTCAAGGGTGTGTGAGCCATCCTCATTGTGTAAAACCTCCTAATGGTGTTGAAATCCAATTTTCACATGAAACAACCCTTGTAGAAGGGTTGTGTTCTAATTTTGTAGCTAAAATTCATGGTGTTTGATATAGACAAGTGATATATAGAATCTAAGACCAAATTGTTTTTTTATTCCCCTAACCAGAGCTCTAAATATTTAAAATACCTCCATTTAGACATAAATCCATTTATTTTCCCCTTTAACCATGTTTATACCTCAAAGATCATTTCTACTGTACAAAACACATTCAGGGGTTTTGTATCTTAGTTTAATGTTAATAACCACAACTATGATATCGAGGATGATTCAAGGTGTCGGATCGATATATACTGTCATTCAAGGCATTTATTGTGGTTTAAGAAGGGCACTCATATACCTCTAGTACAACAAGGGAACTATACAGGCTTTGGTGTGAATTTTTGAAGATGTGCTGGTATTCATATTGATTGAAACCAAAAAGTTTCACTTAGTGGATAAGATCCATTATTTTCTTGTAAAATTTAATATACTTATAGATAATTTCTAGTTAAAAACTAACATAGTGATGGAACCCAAGAAACCCTCGAGGTGAGAATTAATTATTAAAGGTTAAATGTGGAGGTTCTAGGTCTGCTTCATGAAATTTAGGCCTAATAATAAAGGTTTAGGAATAAAAGGTATTGTTTGTCTCTATTTATTATGATCATAGAGATAACGCACATACATGATATAATATAGAATAATGGTGTCGATATTCAACTCAAAAGTTAAGGTCTCCTTAAATATGGCACATGTCATAGTTTCTTGGTGTTTTCATGGTACTTGATGTTGAGAAGGTTCAATAGGGACTATGATTATAATGTCTTCCCTAACCTTATTTATTCCTTGAAACTTTTCCAATTACTTACTCAATGATATTAATATCTGAAAGCTTCAATAAGATCTCAAGACAGTAGTTTCTAGCCCACCATGATGGTCAAGGCCATAATCCACATTCATGTGTAGTGGTCTAAGAACATGTTCATTGAACTTGAGATAAATAAATTATGTTTAGGGATCAAAAATGTTGTTTACCTCCTCCAGCCAATTATATGTTCACGATGATTTTTTTTTCCATACCAAAATTATGGTTAAGGCCTCGAGACCCATCCATGGTTGATGAAACATATTAATGTAACTTATATTCAAATTTTAGGTAAATTCCCACCGGTGATGGTTATGGTTATAGTGTCTAGAGTTTCTTTATGGTGCTTGATCTTGATAATTTTCAATTAGGGCCTAAGTCCCATACTTATACCCTTTATAATTTCAAAAGGTATTCCCAATTTGTAATGAAAAATAGCTACCTACAACACCCATATCCCACTTGAATTCCTATAAAGAACCCCTAAAAATAACTTATCTATTGGTATGATGATTTTTTCAAAGAAATTTAAATTAAGAATATTCCACAATATCCAAGGGAACTTTTTTTCGCATTAATCATGTCTAATTCCTTGTGACCCATCCTTTATGTGAAAAATATACTAATGTACTCCATATCCCCTTTATTCAATACCTTCCCTCAAGAGAGTTTTTGTTCTAGTTTTACATGTGTTTTTTGTGGTGATTGATTCAAAGAAATGACAAGAAGGGCGTAAGGCCAAAGTATTGAGGATTTTTTTTTCTCTTTCCAAACTAATGATAAGGGCCTAAGGATGTTGTTTGCTAGCATGGATATGTTCAAGGCATTGAGGCCCATCCAGGGTACATGAAACATGTTAATGAAACTCATATTCAACTCTTAAGGAAAATATCCCCTAGTGAGGGATCATGTTAACGTGTCTGGTTTTGTTCGTGACACTTTATATTGATAAGGTTAGATGAGAGATTAATGAACTTATTTACCATCCTTTGCCATGTTTAGGAATTTTTACTCATTCCTATTCTAGGCCCTTATTGACCCCTTCAATCTTCATCGCAATATTAAATAGAACTATAAAATTTAAAAGAGGAATAATAAGGAATTTAAAGCCTATTTTTTCTTGAAAGAAATTGTAAATAAAAAAATTTATGAGCATGGAATGAAAATATTTTGTTCTTAAATTTTATTATTACTCATATTATATTATATGGATGTGATGTTTGGGGTTGAAACATCTCTAGATAACCGTAGATGAAGTTTTAACAAATCCCAAAGCATATTATAATTTATAATCTTGAAATTAAAATTACTATGCCTCATCCTATCCTAGCTATAGAGGTTTCTCTTCCCCCACATAGAGCATGGTTATGAATAGATACCTAATGTATCAGGATAATATAATTAGAAAGGAGGATGCTATTTTCCTTAGATTGTTTTAAACTTTAGGGAAAGTCACATTTAACTTCAAAGAGGTAAGCATAAATATTTTAAGTCTTTATGTTTTTCAAACTTTTGTGGTTTTCATTAATTATAGAATCCATATTATCCATAGTATCATAAAACAATGGTCAATGTTTCGAGTCCCTATGGGGATCCATCTTCAGGACGAGAAATGAATGAAGAATGAAAGAAGGTCGCAAAGATGAAGGTATAAATAGTGAAGGATTATGATGATGAGAAGAGCCGACAACCGATTTTTTTAATCTATTTAAAATAAGTTTTATTTTATTATTTATAAAATTTTATAAAGTTTTTATAAATTAATTTTAATTTAAATAATAATTATTAAAATTTCTTATATAATATTACTAATAAATTTCATAATTTAATTTATTTTTTAATTTTATAAATTTTGTAAATTTTTTAGTTATTATAAATCCTTAAGTGCTACTAAATTAATTTTAAATATAATATAATAACCCTAATTTAAAATTTTATTTAGTTTCATAATTTATATTTATAAAATTTTTAATTATTTGTTAAAAAAGTTTTATTTTTTTTTATAATTTTTTATATTAATTTCATAATTTGTTAAAATTTTTAATATAATGTCTAATTTTTCTATAAATAAACTTTGAGAGTTACTAAATTTTTTAATTTATTACCTAAAAAGATTAACCTAAAATACTATAATCAAATTATTAATCCAAGGGTTAATTAAATAAATAACATTAATATGAAGAATACCTATGTTTATTTAATTCTAAATAATAATAATATAACTATTTGAATAAATGTTAATAAATAAAAGTTATTAATTAATATTTATTAATTCTACTAGTGATTTTTTATTAAATATATTTTATTAATTTAATTAAATCCTAATAAATTTTTAAATTTAATTTTTATTTTATTTTATTATACCATTGTTAAATTTAAATTAATTTAATTTTTATTTATAATTTACTTCCACTTACTGATAACAATTATTAATTAATTAATTTTTATTAATAGAATAAAAATTAATTAACAAAAAATATTATTACGAGTGAGTTAAATAATAATTGTTTTACGCTAACACGACCATAAACTATTTACTAGTAAGGAGAAGAAGCAAACCTGCGATATTTTACCTAGGAGGGGGATGAACCTACGAAGAAAATTTGTCTAATTAGAGGTCGCCAGCTGTCACTAATCTCATATCCTCCATCCCTATTGATGTTATATGGGTATTTTATAATCTCCAACGCTTCTCTAAACTTTCGTCTCTGATAATGTTCTTCCCTTGCAATGATTTTATCATCCTCATGACGTAAGTGATGTTTTGTTTTGGAGGAGTGATCAACAAGAGCCGAGGTTTGAGATCACTCATGTTTAATATCAACACCGTGCTCTTTCAGACACTTTTGAAGAGAGTGCCCAGTTTCACTAATATAACTCTTCCCACATGAGAAGTCAATATTGTAAACACCTTTAAGTTGCTTCTGAATAATGTTATCTTTAACTAAGTGCACATTCTGTCTAATGGTTCCTACTGATGAGAATTGTGCAAAATTTCACTCCTCTCTAAAACCCTGGCAATATTATCTGTCACAACTTTAAGGTATGGCAGAAAAACACTTCCACCACTCTCTTGAGGATCCTGGCATCTCTTGGATACAACCATACCTTTTGCTCTTTTATGGCTTTTTTTATTTTTCTTTCCTTATACCCTATACCTAACAAAAAAAAATTCAGGTGAGAGATTTCTTCTTCCAGGTGCTCCTCATTGGATATCATCGGGCCTCTTACAGTAAGAGTGTTAAGGAAACCAAATTTTTGAGCAGGATGATGGTAAGACTCTTCCTAGAAACTTGATGCCCTAATGTTCCATCTTCTTTTCTGGTAACCAGGACATCTAAGAAAGGAATGCTCATGTTTTCTTCAATCTTCATGGTAAACTTAATTTTTGAGGAAATTGAGTTGAGGTGATTGAAGAATCTCTCGAGATTCTCCCTACCATGTGACCACTTTATGTTAGTCTCATCTACAAATCTTTTCCACCAAGATGGACTTAAGGGAAAGAAGGCATGGGATTTATTTTCAAAATTTTCCATAAAAAATTTGGCCACAATAGTTGAGAGTGGCGATCCCATTGTGACACCAAATACCTGCTCATAGAACTCGCCTTGGAAGCTGAAGAAGGTGGATCATAAACAAATCTCAGCAAGTTTGGTTGTTTCAATATCCGTGAATAATGATGATAGTAATATGCTAAAAAAAGTTCAGGTCAATCCAATCTACCAACTGAGAGGTATACCTAAAGCAATTATGCTACAAGGAGGTTGTCCTAAGCAGAATGTATAGTCACATCAAAACTAAGCATCAATCCTTTTTTCACCCATAGAGAAAAATATATAGCGATGTTGACCATCATCAAACCATTTTTGAGATCGAGAAGAGAACAAAATCCTTAGGAGCAGTCCATCTACTCCACCAACAGAATATTGAACCTTAGGAGAAGACTGCAAACACAAAAAAAAATTCAGTAAAAAAAATCATCATGCTATGAAGACTTGTACAAAAAAATAATCATCAAATACAACACTCACATTATGAAAATCTCAAAAAAAACTTTTTATCAAGGGATGTGAAGCAGTCAAAAAAAAAAAAAAACATATAAGACCTCGATATTCAAGGTTATCAGCAATAGGACCTCTAGCATATTATCACATGTAGCTTCAGGATCATGAGAAACAACTTCAGAACCACCAAAGGCAGCTTAAAAGTTCATATCATCGGCCTCAATATCACCTAAAAAATCACATCAAGGGTAAGGCTGAGGTATAAAATCATCTAAAAATTTCTTCGAGTCTATTCTAGCTTAAGAAAAAATTAAAATTGTGAGAAGGAAAGGTTTTTATAGCCAAAATTATTAGTAGAGAAGCCTCGACCTTATCAAGAAATTAGCTTCACTTTTCCACCAAGACACACAAACATGTGGACAGGAACAATATCAAAGTAAAAATGAGTTGAGAAAGTGGGTAGTAGCAGTTAGTTGTGATGGAAGGAAAGATTTTCCAAGGGGTAACTAAGGGCGAACTTGGTTAACAGAAAAATAACTTTGATTTTATTTTGCATGCAATGAAAAAAGAAAAAAAATTTGAAAAAAAAGAGAGAAAATTTTGAGAAAAGAAAAAACAAAAAAAGAAGAAAGAAAATGTGGAACCACCACCTCTTGGCATGTTAAATAGAGTTTCTATAGGAAAAATATTTCTAAAGGAATTTGCTACAAGAAAAAATAGATCTCTTACGGGAAAGACAAATTTGCTTAGGAAGTTAACCAAGAGATTTTTTTCTGATCAAAAGTGATTTTCTTCCTCCCTTCTCTCTCTCCTATGCTTACACACTCCATGGAAAACTCCAACATGCACCCATTCACTCATTTCACCTTTTAAGTAGGCATAAAATTCCATTTTTACTCCTGACTATAATTGCTACATGAAAGTCCTAGCAGCTACATGATTCCTCTAGCAATATAGGAAACTCTGTAAAAGGTACAAGAAACTTATTTACAAGGAAAATGGCTCTCTCAAAGGTTTCTAAACTTCAAAAAGAGAATAATAATTTATTTTTTTCCTGTACCTACCACTCCTAACGCTCACTTCACTCCATGCACAAGGATTTACTCCCTAAACCCTATGTTGCGCCACTAGCAACTAGATCAACTATACCTTGGCATGGGACCACTCCCATTACCTCTCCATCACTCCACCACTCCATCCCTAACCTCCATAAACCTTTTCCATTCATATCTAAGCAATATGGAGCCCCAAGAAGTAGAGATAAGACTACTACAGTACGTTGAAAAATTTCCTGTAGCAATTTTGTATATGCCACAACAAGGTCAAAATCAGAGGATAAGTTGATGAAGATGGATTCAAATGACCACCAACAGACTCCATGAGTATGACCACACCAGAAAAGGCACCTAAGTACCTAAATGTATCACCTGTAAAAGGAAAATAAAATAAAAAGGCTAAGCATCTCACTTAGAAACAAGTTGCTAACTCAAAAAATACATAAAAAATCACAGCAAGAGAAAGATAACCATGGCTTCACGAAACTCCAGCTCCCTGAACCAGATAATTTTTTCAATTCCTCAAGAAAAAGTAAAAACAAGACCCTGAATTTTCATACCATTATAGTTGAAGAATCACTTGAGAGAAAGAAGGAACTTGGACCTACATTAGAAGTTTAATGGGACATTAAGATAGGGAAAGAAATGAAAACATAAGAGTAACAAGAAGATCAGCAGGAGGAACAACAGATGGACCAATAAATAGAGAACGAAATAGGCCAACATACATGAAGAACCACAAGGAAATGGGGATGAATAGGTTGATAAGAGGATGAGCAACAATTTTATTAGGGGGGTATGATGGGCCTCTAAATTAGACATAAATTAAGGCCCATATAACCTTTCTTAGGCACATAAAAGATATATTAAATATCTCCTTCTACACTTAATAATGCATTTTTATGCTTTAATATGTTCTTAGGAAGGTTTAGAGATAATTTCATATTTGTACCTAATTTTATTTATTTTTGAAGGATATTGTGAGAATATTGGGCAGATTATGAAGATTTGGAGAAGGAGATAATTTAGGGATTTTCTGCTTACTACTGGAGGATCAAGATTGGAGATAAATGAACAAAATATCATGAAATAACTGAGAAATTATGGAGATATTCTATAACTTTGATGATTGAGAAAATCTAGGAATGTGTTCCATATCATTTACTGCAAACTCCTAGTGTTGAGAACAAGATCCACTATTTGAGGAATTTTGGAGGGGAAAGCTTCCTCATTTCAAGGATAATGCTTCCTCATCATTTTCTGTAAGTAAAAATTCGAATTGGCCTCTAGGGGCATGTATTTTTTAGTCTTATTGTGGAGAAAATTTGTTTTCTAGAGGCTCCACTTTCTTTTCTTGCAGGAATGTACTTGGTCTGATTCAATAATGAAGATTTGTGCCATTTTTAGCTCCTAAGGCTTGGTTTCTTCCATAGGACTCTAAGTCCTCCTTGGGATTGGCTATCCTAAGAGCCTCAGAGCCCTCTTTCACAATTTATTTATGTTCTTTTGATTTCTTATTCACATGCATCTCTGATTTATGTTTTTCATATTTCTGTATTTAGTATTGTTTCTTTTATTTTTGTAAGATTGAGTTCATTGATTTAAGTTAGTTATTTTGCAAGTTTTTTATAGGTTAAAAATAATTATTCATCCTTATAATAACTTTGTAAAGTCATATTAATCATTAATCTACTTTGATTTTGTTAGTAGTTCACGAATATACGATTTCTAGAAGTGCCTTGTACTGAAATAGTAGTAAATTTTAGATATTTTTTATAAGGGTTTAATGAGATATGTTTAAATTGTTTCCACTTGTATTAGGTCATAATAATATTAAATTTTATAACCAAATTCACCCCATTTCATTTTCACTTTATTATGTTAGGCATTTGATAGATTAGGTAGCTCACTAGTTCTTGAATTTCTAGATTTTAGAGTAGTATTTTTCTGTTATTTTTTAAACATGTTTGAACATGTGTATTTTGGAGTGATTCCACTTGGAATGGAGACCTAAGACATCATACATAATAAAAAAATTGTCCCACCTCATTTAGATTTAATTTACTTTGTCATTTGGTGATTTATTTCCGAAACATACTTGACTCTAGAAAAATATAGTTTCCTGTAGCACTTTTGTAGCATGTGTAAACTCAATCAGATTTTCTCCCAAAGGTTGGTTTTTTTCTCCTAGGCTTTAATCATGACCCATAGGATCTAAATATATGATTGAGGAATAATAAAAACCACATATGACATTGAATTCTGAAAATTAGAATAGTACTTTTTTCTTGAATTCATGCTCTTAGGATTTCAATTACAAATTGTTGTTCTTTCCTAGGATTAATTTCTTTTCAAATAAACACTTCCAATTCTACAATTATTTTAGGCTTTGATTTCATGAAATCCTCTCCATTACATCAGATCAACAAAAGAGGGACACATTGTATGCAAAACATATAGTGTTGATACCTCTTAATTTTGTTTTCTTCCGTAATTGATTGATTTCTTTTCTTTCAGCCAAAAAAAAAAAAAAAAAAACACTTTCTTTTTTGCATTAGGCATATTTCATTTCAAAACAGAAAATTGCCTTACATTAGCAGTCTTATTTAAAAATACTTCTCCAACACACCAATCCCCCCCCCCCCCCCCATTTCATCATGTGGTGTGGTAAGAACCACATCACTACCCACTTTTGTAGGTATAAGAAGAAGAGATGTAAGAAAATGTAGAATAAATGGATGGAAATGATGAAAACGAAGAAGATGCTCTTGGATTTACCATTCAACACACTGATGTCAATGTGCATATTAGGATCATCCCTCTCTATTTCCTCCCCAACATTCATGGTATGAGGTTAGACGATCCGAAAACCTTTCTCTTTGAATTTGAAATAATTTTAATATCTTATGGCTACTTATCACACACTCAAAAATTGAGATTGTTTCCTGCAACATTGAAGGATAGACCTTTTAAATGGTTCATGAGTTTAGGTACTAATTCAATAATATCATGGAATGATATGAAAAATATATTTCTAGAAAAATAATAATTTCATGATCTTAAAGAATATTTTTTTAGAATGAATCAAGAAGAATATGAGAGCCTTGAGGATGTAATAGATAGGTTCATGTTTAATGTTAAGAGGGAAAATTTACAACATTTAGGATTTGACACACTAAAAAGCCTCTCAATTAGAACAATTAGGGATGATTGGATCAATCTCCTTGATCTCATGAGTCGAGGATATGTATATCAATTATCATTTGAAAAAAATTGTCAAACATGCAAGCACATATCAAGAGGAAGGGAAGTAAATGAACATCAACATTGATAAGTCAAGATGAACTTGGAAATTTTCTTGATGACTTTAAAACATAAATTCTTAGCAATCTATGTGAACAAGAAAAAATGTTAAGAATGTAAAATGAGAAAAAATAAGATGTTGATATTTGTGTTATCCATACAGAATCATATGCTACTAAATATTGTCCATCATTACCAAGTTTTAATGAAGTGTATGAAGAATACAACGGAGCAAGTCAATCACCAAAGAAGATATGTTATGTAGCTCCAAGAAGACCATGGCCGAATAGTCAACTTGATATGATGTAAGGACCTACTTCACAATCTCAATCTTATACACATCCGTCACAAAATAACTGGGACACACTCCCTCCTTGGCAACCTTAGCCATCTGAACACCAAAAAAAATTTGACAACAAGGTTGGAAAGGACCTTATGGGAAAAATCCATAATATCCTAAATATTTTCCTCAATATCCTCCATAACCAAATCCATGATATCCCTCCCATCCACCTCCACCACAAACACAAACACAACCTCAACCACATCCATATCATAGATCCACACCCACTCAGATACCTGTACTACCATTTCCAAACCCACACAATGTGTTAAGTCCCTATATTAATAGTGTAGTCCCTTATTATGTTAGTGTAACCCCACTTATGGTTATTTTTGTACCCCTATAACCCCCATATTGTTATTATTGTGCCCTTACATTATTATTTGTTAGGTCGGCTAGGATTACATTATGCCCCCACTAGGATTATATTGTGGCCCCATGGACTCCTATATATAGAAGGAGGTTTTGTTCATTTGTATCATCCAAGAATTGTTCATTTATGTAATGTATTGGAGGTTGCCCCCTCGAAGTGGATTATTTCTAAGGCGTTGATATATTTTTCTTCTATTTTTGGAGCTGGTTACACAACATTTGGTATCAGAGGTTGGGATTCTATGGTTTCACTACTCCAAACAGGTCATCGTGGCATTTGCGCTATAAAGTTTTTCCTACGAAGGTTCAGAATCTGAAACTCGTATGGTGTGAAGCTGAAATCCTGAGGAAGATTTTCTGAAAATTTCAGAGCTTGGTTCACAATATTTTTGGAGATATCATCTGTGGAAGGTAGTGCTTTTTCAGGCTCCTGAATTTCATCTCAAAGAGGTGATCGTGGGAAAAGTTCAATAGCTCTCTCTCTGGGCATCGGATTGGAGTGCCATAAAAATTGGTCACAAGTAAACGGACTGTAGTTTCTTTGCTATCAATTTCAGAGGCAAAGGACAAAACCGTGACACGTGGCAAGTCGTACAAGGTTTCTCTACTGAAGTAGTCTAGAATTAGGTCATTGTGGGAGATTGAACACAACTTTGTCTTGGAGAATCCAAATCAAGTCAGACCTATGGAATTCGAAAGATAATTCAGAGGACTATGTTGGTACCAAAATTCAAATATTGAAGTGCTACAATTGCTGAGATAATCCAATTTCAATATCGAGCTCCTCAAAAGAAAGAAAAAGCTATACTATGACGCATGAAGAGGAAGAGTTGCAATATGAGATATCAAAATTACGATACCAAGTGAAACAAGTTTCAATATTATGAAGAAAAATTCAAGATGAAATAGATGGTTTAAAAGCAGAAATGGAGGCTAATTTGGATGGTTTGAAGGATCAAATAATAGAAAATATGGATGATAAATTAGTGGAAGATCACATGGAGCATCAACAACAAGTTCTCCAACTCTCAAAGGATAACCTAAATTTGGTGCAGAATCTAATGAAACAACAGGAATATCAACATCACATCGAAAGAAGTTCTGAAGTGGTCACAAAAACAAGAAATCGACGAATACGATCAATTTTAGAGTATCTCAGCAAGTGGAAGAACTTTCCTATAAAAGATTCCACATGGGAGGATGAGAATTTTATACAGAAGCATCAAGAAATAATCAAGCGTTGAGGACAACACTTGTTTGAAGGAGAGGGGCATGTTGAGTCCCTATATTAATAGTGTAGTCCCTTATTATGTTAGTGTAACCCCACTTATGGTTATTGTTGTACCCCTGTAACCCCCATATTGTTATTATTGTGCCCTTACATTATTATTGTTAGGTCGGCTAGGATTACATTATGCCCCCACTAGGATTATATTGTGGCCCCATGGAATCCTATATATAGAAGGAGGTTTTGTTCATTTGTATCATCCAAGAATTGTTCATTTATGTAATGTATTGAAGGTTTCCCCCTCGAAGTGGCTTATTTCTAAGGCGTTGATATCTTTTTCTTCTATTTTTGGAGCTGGTTACACAACACAATGAAATATCTCACCCCACTTACAATGATGAGGTACAATACTACCAAACATATCCTCTTGAGATGAATGGTATTCATCTTAGCTCGAGAAAGGTATCGAAAAAAATATGTTTTCTTGATGTCATTGAAGGACAACATCCAGAAGAAGAAAATTCAAGTGAGGAGATCAAAGAATCAGGGGCTGCAATTGATGAGGAGAAGACATCAGAATCAAATATCAAGAAAGTTGTCTCATGTCTACCATCACTTCCTCCATGTGTTCAAGAGAATAATCAACAAAAATAGGAAGATTTTAATTTCACGGTAGAATAAGACATGAAGTATTTTCCCAATGAGAAACCAAACCAAGGGAAACAAATCTATATTGAAAAATGGTTCTAGACAATCATTAAGTTGCAACAACACACTCTTCTTCAATAGTACTTGATACAATTGTAGTAAAAGAAATTCATCTCTCATAATCAAGTACATGTCAAAGCATGTATTTTAAGTGTACACATGATTTTATATATCATATTGATGAGCACATGGATCCATTGCAAGTATTCCTATAATTGAAAGTGATTTTGTTTTTTCAAGTAGAGTAGGATAGAAAAAAATTAAAAACATGGAAAAAGAGGAAAAAGGAAAAAGAATAAAATCTCAGGTGAAAACCTCTTTTGAGGCACCTAATATTGGATCATTGATTGAAAAATTCCATGAGGTGTTCCATGGGTTGGAAAAAAAGAGAAACTAAGAGAAAAATAAAAGATCCTCGGTGAAAGCCTCCTTTGAGGCACCTAGGCAGACCTACTAGTTGAAAACCTCATCGAGGCACCTAGTATGCCTAAAGAAAAAAGAAAAAAAGTGAAAAAATGAAAATAAAAATGTATTTTCTCCATGTATCTCTCTCTATTGAATTTAGGTGCTCTCTAGCCTTTGTAAGCAGTAAAAAAAAAAGTTGGCACCAAAAGAAAAAGTTGGTCAAAACCCTAGTCAAAGGAAGTCAAACTTGGACTTCCTCCTCCCTTTCTCATATGCTCCAAAATGACCAATGTCATGCCAATCCATTACCCTCATCCATTTCCAGCATCTACCCACCATTTCCAATATTTTCTCATTCATTTTCCTTGTTGTGCTAAAATGCTACAAGAAACCCTATTTTTGCTACATGAAACTTGTTTTTTAGCAGAAAATTGTTTTTATTATATGTTGAAAAACATGCATCCATTTGCTGATAAGTTTCAAGGGTAGATGAATATATAAGATGGTAACATGCTCCACCAATTTCAACAATTTTTGGTTCAACGGTTTGTGATAAATCAACCTCCATCACCTACAGCCATTTTTAATTTTTCTTCCGATTCGTGCATCCAATGGCTGATATTTTTTATGGGGAGGTGCACAAGGATGATAGTAATATGCTTAAAAATGGTTAGGTCAATTTGATCTACCATTTGGGAGATATCCGTAAATGAATTCAACAACAAGGGGGTTGTCCTTAGCAGCTTCTACAATCACATCGAAACTCAGCATCAATTATTTTTTCACCCACAGAGCAGAAGATATAACCACCTTGAGCATCATGAAGCAATTTCTGAGATTGAGAAGAGAAAACCCTCCTTAGGAAGCAATCCATCTACTCCACCAACAAAATATTGAACATTAGGAGAAGACTGCACACACACAAAATTTTATGAATAAAAAAATTCATCATGCTATAAATACTTGTACATAAATAAAATCATCAACTACAACACTCATTTCATGGACATCTCATCAAAAAAATTTTATCCAGGCATGTAAAGCAACAACAACAACACCAACAAAAAAACCCTATAGGACTTCCATATTCAATGTTATCAACAATATCACCTCAAGCAGATTCTCGCATGAATATTGAGGACAATGAGTAGCAGCTTCAAAACCACCAAAGGCAGCTTCAAAATTCATATCAACAACCTCAATATCACCTGCAAAAACACATGAAAGATAACTCTCAGGCATGCAGTCATATAAACCTTTATTTAAATATATTCTAGCTTAAGAAAACATTAAAAGTGTGAGAAGGAAATTTTTTTTATAGCCAAAACTAGTAGCAGAGTAGCCTCGACCTTATCAAGCAATTAGCTTCACTTTTCCACCAAGACACACACACATGTGGGACAGGAACAAGGAAAAAGTAAAAAGGACTTGAGAAAGTGGGTAGTAAGAAGTTAGTTGTGATGGAAGCCAAGGAGTCTCAAGGGGTAACTGAGGGAAAACTTACTTAATATAAAAATAAATATGAGTTTAATTTTCATGCAATGAAAAAAAAGAGAAACAATTTCAAAAAAATAGAGAAAAAAATTGAAAAAAAGAGAAAAAATTTGAAAAAAATCAAAAAGAAAATATGGAGCCAACACCTCTTGTCATATGAAATAGAGTTGCTAGAGGTTAAATAGGGCTACTACAGGCAAAAAAAAATTCTACAGGAAGGAGCTACAGGAAAAAATGATTTTCTACAGGAAGTAGCTATAGGCAAATAAAAATTTGCTACAGGAAAGACAAATTTGCTACATGAAGTTAAGATAAACAAATTTTGCTGATCAAAGGTGGTTTTATTCTTCTCTTCTCTTCTCCGCTGCTTACACACACCATGGAAAACTCTAGCATGCACCCATTCACTCATTTCACCTTTCAAGTAGGCACAAAACTCCATTTTTACTTATGACTGTAATTGTTGCAGGAAAGTCCTAGTAGCTACAAGATTTCTGTAACACTACAAGAAACCCTATAAATGCTACATGAAACATATTTACAAGGAAATTATCTCTCTCAAAGATTTCTAAAGTTCAAAAATATCATGATAATATATTTTTTTCCTATACCTACCAGTCCTAATCCTCACTTCACTCCATGCACAAGGGTTCACTCCCTAAAACCTACGTTGCACCACTAGTAGCTCGATCACCTCTCTCTTGGAATGAGACCTCTCCCCTTACCTCTAAATCACTCCAAAACTCCAGCCCTCACCTCCATAAACCATTTCCCTTCATCTCTAATCAATCTGGAGCCCCAAGAAGTAAGGAGAAGACTACTACAAGAACTTTAAAAGTTTCCTGTAGAAATTCTATATATGGCACAACAAGGCTAAAACATGAGGATAAGTTGATGAATATGGCTTGAAAGGACCATGATAAAACTCTATGAGGATGAAAACACCATCAGAGACACCTGATGACCTCCATGTAACCACTGCAATAAAAATAAATAAAATGGTTAATAAGCTCGTTAGAAAAACTTTGCTAACTCAGAAAGTACATTAAAAAACAAAAGAAGAGAAAGATATCCATGGCTTCACAAAAATATAGCTCCCTACACCAGATAATGTCTGCAACTCCTCAGAAAAAGGTACAAAAATGGCCTTGACTTTTTACACTATTATAGCTGAAGAATCACTTGAGAGAAAGAAGCAACCTGAACCTACATTAGAAGTGTAATGGGAAACTGAGATAGGGGAAAAAATGAAAATAGAAGAATAGAAAGAATATCAAATAGAGGAGTTGCACATGGACCAATAAATAGAGAATGAAATAGGTTAGAATACATAAAAAACCATGGGAAAAGGAGGAGGAATAAGTTGCTCAGAGGATGAGCAACACTTTTAGTAGGGGCGTATGGTGGGCCTCTAAATTAGACATAAATTAAGGCCCATATAACCTTTCTTAGGCACATAAAATATATATTGAATCTCTCCTTATACACTTAATAATGTTTTTATGCTTTAATATGTTCTTCGGGAGGTTTAGAGATAATTTCAATATTTGTGCATAATATTATTTATTCTTGAAGGATATTGTGAGAATATTGAGCAGAGTATGAAGAATTGGAGGAGGAGATCATTTAGGGACTTCCTCCCTACAACTAGAGGATAAATATTGAAGAATAAATGAAAAAAATATCATGAAATAATTGAGAAATTCTAGGACTCTAATGATTGAGAAAACATAGGAATGTGTTCCATGTCATCTACTGCAAAATCCTATTATTGGGAACCATATCAACTATTTAAGGGATTTTCGAGGAGAACGATTTCTCCTTTCAAGGATAATTCTTCCTCATCATTTTTTATAAGTACCAATTCGAGTTTTCCTCTAGGTCACATATTATTTAGTCTTATTCTGGAGAAAATTTGTTTTCTAGAATCTCCACTTTCTATTCTTGCAGGGATGTACTTCAACTGATTAAATAATTAATATTTGCACCATTTTTAGCTTCTAAGGATTTGTTTCTTCCATAGGACTCTGAGTCCTCCTTGGGTTTCACCATTCCAGGAGCCTTAAATCCCTACTACAGTATTTATTTATGTTATTTTCACTTCTTATTCACATGCATCTCTTATTTCTGTTCTGTGTATTTCTGTATTTAGTATTGTTTCTTTTCTTTATGTAGGATTGAGTTAGATGATTTAAGTGCGCTGTTTTGTATTTTTTTTACAGCTTCAAAATAATTATTCATCCTTATAATAAATTTTGAAGGTAATCTTAATCATTAAGCTACTTGGATTTGGTTACTAGTTCACAAATATAAGATTTTCGGAAATGCGTTGTAGCAAAATAGTAGTAAATTTATGATATATTTTAGAAGGGGTTAATGACATCCATTTAACTTGATTCCACTTGTATTAGGTCGCAATAATGTTAAATTTGATAAAAAAATTTACCCCATTTTATTTTCACTTTATTAGGTTAGGCATTTGATAGATTAACTAGCTCACTAATTCTTGAATTTCCATATTTTAGAGTAGCAAATTTTTGTTATTTGTTTAGAACGTGTGAACAAGGGTATTTTGGAGTGATTCCAATTTTAATGGAGACCTAAGACATCGTAACTAACAATAATAAAAATTCCCATCCCATTTTCATTTGATTTACTTAGTCATTCAGTAATTTATTTCCAAAACAGACTTACTTGTAGCAAAAACAAAGTTGCGTGTAGCACTCTCGTAGCATGTATAAAATCGACCAAATTTGCTCCCAAAGGTTGGTTTTTGTATCTTAGGCTTGAACCGTGACCCCTAGGATCTAAATACATGATTGAGAAAGAATAAACACCACTTAGGACATTCATTTTTGCAAATTATATTAGGCCTTTTTATTTGAATTCATGTGCTTAGGATTTCAATTACTAATTGTTTTTCTTTCCTAGGATTACTTTCTTTTCAAATCAACACTTCCATTTCTACATTCAGTTTAGGCTTTTATTTCATGAAATTTCCTCTATTACATCATATCAAAGAAATAATGACACATGGTATGATGCACATATAGTGCCGATACCTCTTAAGTTTGTATGATCCCCGGGTTGATAATTAAAGTTGGTAGTCTCACAAGTTGCAACATTCCTATTGCAATACTGAGACTCATCACTTTTTGGTGCCCTTGCTGGGGAGGTGTCAAATTATGAATTTTTTTCTTCCCTAATTAATTCATTTCTTTAATTTATGCAAAAATAAAATAAAACGTTTGTTCTGCATTAGGCATATTTTGTTTCAAAATAGAAAATTGCATTACATTAGCATTCTTATTCAAAAAAATATTTAAAAATACTTCTATAACACCAAACCCCCTCATTTAATCACGTGGTGCAATAAGAACCACATCACCATCCACTTTTGCAGGTAGAAGAAGAAGATATGGAATAAAGGTAGAAGAAATGGATGGATATAATGACAACGAAAAAGATCCTCTTGGATTTCCCATTCAAGATAGTGATGTCAATGTGCATATGAAGATCATCCCTCCATCTTTCCTTCCCAAATTTCATGGTATTTGGTAAGAGGATCCAGAAACCTTTTCCTTTGAATTTGAAATACTTTGTAGATCTTATGGATACTTATCACACACTTAAAAATTGAGGTTGTTTCCTGCAAAATTGAACACTAGAGATCTTAAATGGTTCATGAGTTTAGGTAATAATTCAATAAGATCATGGAATGATATGCAAAATATATTTATAGAAAAATATAAAGTTCATGATCTTAAAGAAGAAATTTTTAGAATGAATCAAGAAGAAGATGATAGCCTTGAGGATCTAATAGATAGGTTCATATTTAATGTTAAGAAGGGAAAATTACAAAATTTAGGATTTGACGCACTAAAAACCCTCTTGCTTAGAAAAATTAGGGATGAGTGGATTGATTTCATTGATCTCATATGTAGATGATATGTATATCAATTATCATTTGAAGAAATTTGTGAAACATGTAAGTGCATATCCAGAGGAAGGGAAAGAGTAAGTAAATCAACATCAACATTGGTAAGTGAAGATTAAATTCGAAATTTTCTTGATAACATTAAAACATAAATTCTTAGAAATCTAAGTGAATATGTAGAAATGCTAAGAATGAAAATTTAGGAAAAATAAGGTGTTGATATTTGTGTTATCCATACTTTATCATATGCTACTAAATATTGTACATAATTACCAAGGCTTAAGGAAGTGTGCCAAGAAGACAATGGAGCAAGTCAATCGCCAAAGAAGCTATGTTATGTAGCTCCAAGAAGACCATGGTAGCCTAGTCAACTTGATATGATGCAAGGAACTACTTCATAATTTCAAGCTTATTCACATCCTTCTCAAAATAATTGGGACACACTCCCTCCTTGGCAACCTTGGCCATCTCAACCCCAAAACCAATATTGGTAATAAGATTGGCAAGGACCTTCCGAGAAAAATCCATAATATCCTCAATATTTTCCTCCATATCATCCATACAAAACTCCATGCTATCCCTCCCATCCACCTCCACCACAACCACAACCTCAACCACATCCATCTCAGAGATCCACTCCCACTCACCTACTTGTACCACCATTTCCAAACCCACACAATGAAATATCTTAGCCCACCAAATATATCCTCTTGATCTAAATAGTATTTATTTTATCTCAATAAAGGTATTGCAAAAAAGAGATTTTATTGATGTCATTTAAGGACACCATCGAGAAAAAGAATATTCAAGTGAGGAGATAAAGGAATTAGGGGCTGCACTTGATGAAGAATAATCAAAATTAGATATCAAGAAAGTTCCTTCATGTTTACCATCAGTTCATCCATGTGTTCAAGAGAATAATCAACAAACAGAGGAAGATTTAAATTTCATAGTATAATAAGACATGACTAATTTTCCCAATGAGCAAGAAAACCAAGTGCATGAAAACTATATTGAAATATGGTTCTAGAAAATCATTAAGTTGTTGCAACACACTCTTCTTCAACAATACTTGATACAATCCCAGTCAAATAAATTCATCTCTAATAATAATGTACATGTCAAAGCATGTATTTCAAGTGTACACATGATTTTGTGTGTCATATTGATGATCACATGGCTCCATTTGAATTATTACTATACTTTAAAGATATTTTATTTTCTCAAGTAGAGTAGAATAGAAAAAAAAATTAAAATGGAAAAAAAGAAACTCATTGAAAACCTCCATTAGGTGGTAAATGGGTTGGAAAAAAAGAGAAAATAAGATAAAAATAGAAGATCCTAGGTTAAAACCTCGTTTGAGTCACCTAGGTAGACCTACTACTTGAAAACCTTATTGAGGCAACTAGTAGGCCTAAAGAAAAAAAGAAAAAAAAGTGAAAAAATGAAAAGAAAAAATGTATTTTCTCCATGTATCTCTCTCTAATGAATGCAGGTGCTCTCCGGCCTTTGCAAGCAACAAAAAAACAAGTTGGAACCAAAAGAAAAAGTTCGTCAAAACCCTAACCAAAGGAATTAAAACTTGGAATTCCTCCTCCCTTTATCATATGCTCCGAAAGGACCAAGGTGATGCTAATGCATCACCCTCATCCATTTCCAAAATCCACCCATCATTTCCAAGATTTTCTCATTCATTTTCGTCGTTGTCATAAAATCCTTTAGGAAACCTTGTTTTTGCTACAAGAAATTCTTGTTTGTTAGTAGAAAATTGTTTTTATTATATATTGAAAACCATGCATCCATTTTCCTAGAAGTTTCAGGGGTAGATGCATATATATGATGGTAACATGCTCAAGAAATTTCATCAATTTCTAGTGCATAGCTTATGAGAAATCAACCTCCATGACATACAACCATTTTTAAATTTTCTCGAGATTCGTGCATCCAATGGACCAGATTGTTTATGCAGAGGTGCATAACAATGATAGTAATATTCTTAAAAAATTTCAAGTCTATTTGATCTAGCATTTGAGATATATTCCTAAATCAGGTCTGCTATAAGGGGGTTGTGTTGAGCAGCCTGTACAGTCACATCAAAACTCAGCATCAAATATTTTTTCACTGATAGAGCAGAAGATATAGCCACCTTGAGCATAATCAAGCTATTTTTAAAATCTATAATAGAAAACCCTCCTTAGGAAGTAGTCCACCTATTCCACCAATAGAAGATTGAACATTAAGAGAAGACCGCACACACAAAAAATTTGTCAGTGAAAAAAATCATCATGTTATGAAGACTTGTATGGTAAAAAAATCATCAACTACAACACTCACATCATGAGAATCTCAGCAACATCATTTTATCTAGGGATGTGAAGAAACAAAAAAAAAACAAAAAAACCCTAGAAGACCTCCATATTCAAGGTTATCAGCAATAGGACCTCAAGCAGATCAACACATGTAGCTTTAGGATTATGAGTAGCAAGTTCAGAACCAGCAAAGACAACCTCAACAGTTGCATCACCACCCTCAATACCACCTGCAAAAACACATGAAGGGTAAGGCTCAAGTATGAAATAATCTAAACCTTTCTTCGAATCTATTCTAGCTTAAGAAAACATTAAATGTGTGAGAAGGAATCTATTCTTCGAATCCTCGGCCTTATCAAGCAATTAGCTTCACTTTTCCACCAAGACACACAAACATGTGGGAGAGGAACAAGAAAAAGGTAAAAATAAATTAAGAAAGTGGGTAGTAAGCAGTTAGCTGTGATGGAAGAAAAGGAGTTCCAAGGGGTAACTAAGGGAAAACTTAGTTAACAGAAAGATAACTCCGAGTTTATTTTGCATGGAATGAAAAAAAAAGAATCAAATTGTAAAAAAAAAAAAAACATAAAAAAATTGAAAAATTTGAAGTTTGACCCACCATCTCTTGGCATGTGAAATAGAGTTTCTATAGGTGAAATAGGGCTGCTACATGCACAAAATTTGCTACAGGAAAAAACATAATTTGTACATGAAAGAAATTTGATACCAGAAGTTAACAAAGGAAAATTTTGTTGATCAAAGGTGGTTTTATTTCTCGCTTCTCTCTCTTCTCTACTTACACACTACATGGACAACTCCATCATGCACCCATTCACTCATTTCACCTTTCAAGTAGGAAGAAAACTCCATTTTTACTCTTGATTATAATTGCTGCAGGAAATTCATAACAACTAGAGGATTCCTATAGCACTATAGGAAACCCTGTAAATGATATCAGAAACTTATTTAAAAGGAATTTATCTCTCTCAAAGGTTTCTAAACATCAAAAATAGCATGGTAATTTTTTTTCCCTATACCTATGACTGCTAACCCTCACTTCACTCCAAGCACAAGGATTCACTCCCTAAACCCTATGTTGCAACACTAGTAGCTATATCACCTATACCCTTGCATGGGGCCTCTCTGCTTACGTTTCCATGACTCCACCACTCCATCCCTAACCCCCATAAACAATTTCCCATGAGGATGTAAACACCAGAAAAGGAAGCAAAGGACCTCCACACAACACTTGCATGAAGCAGAAATAAATAAAAAGGTTAAGCTGCACACTTAGAAACAAGTTGCTAACTCAGAAAATACATAAAAAAACACATAAAGAGAAATATAGCCATGGCTACACCAAAATCAAGCTCCATGTACCAAATAATGTCTCCAACTCCTCAGCAACAAGTACAAACAAGGCCCTGACTTAGCACACCATTACAATTGAAGAATCACTTGAGAAAAAGAGGCAACCTGAACCTACATTAGAAGTTTAATGGGAAAATGAGATAGGGGAACAAATGAAAATAGAAGAGCACCAAGAAGACCAATAGGAGGAGAAACACATGGACGAATAAGAGGAGAATTAAATAGGCCAACATACATGAAGAACCACAAGGAAAGGAGGATGAATAGGTTGTTGAGAGGATGAGAAACAATTTCAGTAGGGGGGTATGATGGTCCTCTAAATTATACATAAATTAAGGCCCATAAAACTTTTCTTAGGGACATAAAAGATATATTAAATCTCTCATTATACACTTAATAACATATTTTTATGCTTTAATATGTTCTTAGGAAGGTTTAGAGATAATTTCATATTTGTGCCTAATATTATCTATTATTGAAGGATATTGTGAGAATATTGGGAAGATTATTAAGATTTGGAGAAGGAGATAATTTAAGGAATTTCACCCGACTACTGTAGGATCAATATTGGAGAATAAATGAACAAAATATCATGAAATAATTGATAAATTCTGGAGATATTCTAGAACACCGATGATTGAGAAAATCTAGGAATGTGTTCCCTGTCATTTACTGCAAACTCCTAGTGTTGGGAACTTGATCCACAATTTGAGGGATTTTGGAGGGGAAATATTCCTTCATTCAAGGATAATGCTTCCTCATCATTTCATATAAGTACCAATTCAAATTTCCATCCAAGGGAATGCAAGTTTTAGTCTTATTGTGGGGAAAACATGTTTTTTGGAAGCTCCACTTTCTTTTCTTGCATGGATGTACTTTGACTTATTCAATAATGAATATTTGCACCATTTTTAGCTTCTCAGGCTTGGTTTCTTCCATAGTACTCTGAGTCCTCATTGGGATTGGGCATCCTAAGAGCCTCAAATCCATTTTTCACAATTTATTTATACTTCTTATTCACATGCATCTCTTATTTCTTTTTTTCATATTTCTGTTTTTATTATTGTTTCTTTTCTTTCTATAGGATTGAGTTAAATGATTTAAGTGAGTTTTTTTGCAGGTTATTTTTAGGTTCAAAAGAATTATTCATCCTTATAATAATTTTGGAAGTTCATATTAATAATTAAGCTACTTGGATTTGGTTACTAGTTCACGAATATAAGATTTATGGAAATTCCTTGTAGTGAAATAATAGTAAATTTATGTTATTTTTTATAATGGGTTAATAAGATCCATTTGACTTGATTCCACTCGTATTAGGTCATAATAATATTATATTTTATAAAAAATCTTACCCCCTTTAGTTTTCACATTATTAGGTTAGGCAGTTGATAGAATAATTAGCTCACTAGTTCTTAAATTTCCATTTTTTAGAGTAGTAATTTTCTATTATTTTTTTAGCACATGTGAACAAGGGAATTTGGAGAGATTACACTTGGAATGGAGACCTAATACATCATATATAATAATAAAAAAATCCCATCCCATTTTCGTTTTATTTACTTATCATTCAGTGATTTATTTTCAAAAGAGACTTGTGTGTAGCAAAAAATAGAGTTGCCTGTAGCACTCTTGTAGCATGTGTAAACTCGATCAGATTTGCTTCCAAAGGTTCTTTTTTGTCTCTTAGGCTTGAATCATGACCACTAGGATCTAAATACATGATTGAGTAAGAATAAAAACCACTTAGGACATCCATTTTTGCAAATTAGATTACATTGTTTTCTTGGAATTCATGCTCTTAGAATTTCAATTACAAATTGTTGTTCTTTCTATTGTACTATTCAACAACCCCCATTTATTTTTATAACAATTAATATTGTAATAATAAATGGGGACCCTTTAAAAAAATTTCCAATATTATTAACAAGTAAGGGTTTTCCTTTTAAAAAAACCTCTTGTAATTAAAGGCCTTTTACGTTAAAAAAAAGCACCTGTATTAATGAAGCAATATTTCACATAAGGAAAAGCCACTCAAAAAGTCAATAAATGTACCATGCAACATAAATAGGAAAACATAAACGACTTTTGAAATAACATATCCTCGACCTTGCAACCTTCCGATACTACGATATTGCGATATATCAACCTTGTGACCTTGCGATATTGCGACTTCATGGTATTACAATATTGTGAGATATTATGATAGTGCGACTTCACTACATTGTGATATTGCGATTTATCGCAATCGTAGGATCGGTATCACACTTAATTCATAGCTAATTTTAAATAACATTTGGGATTTGCGATGTGATGTTTTGAGAAGAATTAAAAGGAATCACAGGTAGGCCTTAATGCATAATTAGTAAATATCAGCCACATTTACTCTTTTAAAGGCTCGAGAATATTTATATTTGTTTACTCATGTTTGTAATAAAATTCCTGTCCTTATATAATTTACTGTGATAATAGAGTTTACGCTTTCATTTTCGCTCTCAGTTTAATTATGTTTTGTCCAATGTTCAATTTCAGGAAACAACACTCAGAGATGACTAAGAAAGGAAAAGAGACAGTTGAGGCTACTACATTCAAAGACATAGACATGCATCCAGTCTTTACTGATACTACATGAAAAAAATATGGTGGAACTACATCGTGGGAAGCAATGTATAATTTACTGGAGGATAAAAATCCAGTGCTACTGGAAATAAAAGAAACAAATGATGCTAAAATCTCATCTGAGGATTCTTATTTTGAAGCAACATGTTCTTTCCTGTACAAGATAACTACAAGGCCCAAAATACTGCAATACATAGATATGGTGAAGTGGATTATTGACAATGTGGATATTTCAGATAGGACATTAAAAAATTCAAGATGACAAGTCATGGAGTCTTTTACCTCAGAAAATTTGTGCAGAATGTATCACCTGCCAAAACCTTAGAAGCCATATGACAAAGCGTTCATTGAGAAGTTCATAAAATAAAATGAAGAAATGATAGATTTCTTGCAGACTTGGAGGTTTGAATCCAGCAAGTTCAAGCTGGAGAAATCTTGTATATACCAAATTTTACCCTTATCAACCCCTCATAGTTATGTAGATCTGATGATGTGTAAGCTGTTTGGAAAATTTGGTTGTACCAAGTTTTCTATGGAATGAGTTCCATTGATTGGTGCGGCTGTTAATGCCACAATCATAAAATGGAGTAATATTTTGTCAGATAGTTTGGCTATGGCCATTAGACAATACATGCGCAACAGAGTTGTTTCCACTCGGGTTATCCCTCCCTTTTTTATGAGTGCATACCTAATGGATGCTATTTGTTTTTTTTCAAAATTTCCAAAGATGGGTCGGAATTGGACTCTGAAAGACCCTACTCCCATCCATGTTTATCATAAAATTTTATGGGAATTGCAGTTTTTCCCCCATTTTTAAAATATTTGTCAGAGCTTTATGTTTCCAATTTATCCAACCATTTTTTATGTAAAAGCACACAGGGGTTCAGAGGAAGCAAAGATAGATATCTTGTCAGTGGCAGGGTGGTTTGGTGAATAATCATTTACTTATACCATATTTTTTTGAAGTATTCAGCTCCACATGTTCTTTCATATTATGTTCTTGATAAATTATTGGAAAGAGAGATTGCATATCAAACAATAGGGGAAGGTATTACCAAAACCCTCAAATATATGAAGAAATATATCTGTCCAATTTTCCCAGTGCAATGTGGTTCTTTTGCATTATTTTATTTTGGACACACTGTTAAATAGATACATAATATATCATTCTTGAATCTAGATACTATGCTAGGCAGGCTATATGATCCTAACAAATTTGATCAAAACTTCACTGATATGGTCAAAATCAGATAGTTCATTCATGAGAAATATGAATTTTATGATCTCTTTGAAAACGTCGAGACAATCTCACAGGTCTTACATTTAGCATCAATCAAACTCATGCAAACTGACCTCAATCATTTTCACATATAGAAAAATAAAATAATTACAATGGTCCCTTTGGACCTCTTACTAATTGAATAAATAAGAGAACTTAATCCCAACGTAAGCTTGGAGGAAAATTCCCATCACAATTATGATCAAGAATCTCCAGAGAAGTCAATTCAAGGTTCAAAACATTCTAAATTTCCATCTCAGAACCATGAAGCAAACCCCAAGAAAGATTTGGAGAAGAAGACAAAGAAAAATGTCGGAGAAAAAACCAAGGAGACCTAGGCTTAAGAACAATTGGAGATTGACTCTACATAGGTTCAAAGACAAATGATCATAGTCAATGACATGGATAAATAATGGGATAAATTCAGATAAAAGCTCCAAGTACAATAGACAGGGACATGTATTGAAGGAACTTCTAGATTGCAAATCGCTAAAAAGAATTTACAAGTTACAAATCCAAAAGCAGATGTTGAAATCATCCCGGCTTACCCAAATTCAAAAATTTTCTTAAGAATTCAAGAGATACCCCCTCTAGATATATTCTACAGCCCAAAAAATATAGCAGATAGTATAGCAAGAAATATAATTGAAATTGTTACTGAAAATATTCATAATATCAATCTTCTCAAAGAATTCAGGCTAGGAGTTTTCACAGACATCAAACAGTTCTAGAGACAATGGAAAGAGACCGCCGAAAATCAAATTCATGCAGTTAAACAACTATCTAAACTTGACCGAGAAACTCATTGGAAGTTTCTAGTGAAACAATATAGTTAATTTATGGTTTTGCATTGTCTAACGAATTCCACTCAAAAAGTGGTTCCACCACTCTCCGATGTTGTGTTTATAGGAAAAATAAGATATAAAGTTGGCCAACCATTGCAGGTGAAGCAAATGATGGATATTTGTGAACTCAAGAGATCAATGACAAATAAGGACACATTAGAAAGCACGTCATCATTTTTTAGTTTTTATCTTTTTATTTTTTGTATTCTGAGGAATGTTATTTGAAACCTCCTCAATTTTTTATGTAATAATATATTTTTGATACATAGGTAATATTATTTAAACCTCTCTCATGTATTTATAGAAGGGTTCAGGCTTTTATCAAAGCCACTCTACAAAAGCTTGCACTTCTATACTTTTATGACTATTTTGATGAAATATATGGAACAAGATCTTGATTTTCTTGGAGATAAAACTATACTCTATTGAATTTTCATTTTTGTACTCCTAGAGTATATTTAGTTGAAAAGAAGCAAATCAAAATTTTCGATTTCATAAATATGACCTTTCATATCCGGTACTTCTATCTTTATGATTGAGTTTTGTATATGTATTAGCAATAATATTTCTTATATTGTATTATGTATGAGATCTGAGTTACAGTTTCTCATAAAAGAAATTTTGTATGATGTTTTAGTTGTAATTCCTTATTGAGTATATGATAAATCGATATATTTGATATATTTTCCACAATTATTTTGCCTAACTATTTAGTCAAAATGATTATCTTTAACAGTTTCATATCTTATAGTGATTGAACGATATTTATTACCTTTTGATTTAAGATATTTTTGTAGATAACATGATTTAAGTTATTCCCAGGTATAGATTAAGATAAGTATTAGATTAAATAGATGCATGTGTTTGTTGTTTAAATAGATAATTTATTTTTGTTAAAAATTATTTTCCATTTTACCTTATATCAAACCCACATCATCATCATATCAATCCTTGCTGGGAAAATGGTCCCATTATCCCCATTCGGAGCCACTATACGAAATGGAAAATGAACTACTTCCAAGGTCCAGACTAGGTTGTTATCCCCCAGGTTGTTGCAACGAAATTCTGGGGCTTCAAAATTTTGGCGCTAGAAAGAGGGCCAACCATGAATGTCAAAGAAAAATGATCATAAATAAAAAATCCATTCTAATAGTCGTTCTCCCTCTAGATCTCCTCCAACTTCTGGATCTCTGTCTAAAAGTACAATTTTAAGATTAGAAGTTGAACAAACCTCTAAGAAATATCCAAGTAAATATGAAATTACTTTCTTCAAACTAAAAACCAGAATCACCATAAGTTCAGACTTTAATAGAGAAATTAGAGAAAATCTCTATTCCAACTGAAAAGCATGAAATATCTCAATCATATGAAGGAAGTGTTTCATCTGTTTTACAACCAAGATGAATCTTGACTCATTCTCTAAGTGAGAATATTGGAATTCCTCCTTTGGAATTTCCCATTTCTTATTTTTGAAAGAATACCAAGAAATCTAAATCAAAGACCTTTATTAGCGAGGTTTTATCCAATTCTCCACCTCAAATCCATTCATTCCCTCCACTCATTTCAACAAATCCCATTCTAACTACTGGTGCTAGTTCTTCTAGTGCATGGAACCAACTTGCCTCTTCTTCAACTCAAACTACACTCATAACCTCGTCCATCCATACTCATATCGTCATAGCAGGACAAAAACCACCACCACGAGTACAACCATGGAATAATCCATGTGTTGTAGCAATGGAATGTCCTCTTCACCCTCTTCCTAAACAACCTGAAATATGGTTTCCCAAATGTAATCCTAACGATGGCCTACCAGCAGAAGAAAATCTACATAAATATATGTTGGTCATCAATTTAAATGAAGTTACTGAAGAATACTGTGTAGTCATATTATTTCCGTATACTCTTATAGGATCTATAGGATCCTGGTACTTTTCATTACCCCCTCACTTCATAACTAGTTGGGATATGTTTGAAAAACATTTCTTAGCTAAGTTTGGAGATGATAGAACCATTGTGTTGCTCATCAATGAATTGTCCAATATGAAGGCTAAAACAGAAGAAAATATCAAATATTTCAACTTTAAGTTCAACAAACTACTCAATAAAATTCCAACTGCGTCATCTCTTGGCGTTGATGTTCAAATTGAGTGGTACATATCTTCTCTTCCCTCTAATATAGCCATTTTTGTAGATAGACGTTGTTAGTCACATTAGAAAAAAACATGAAGGAAGCTTTATCCTTAAAGAAATGCATAGTTTCTCTTGAAAAGAAAAGTTCTCAGAAAACATAAAACATAAGAAAGTGTCTCTCAAAAATTACTCTAAAAAAAAAGTCCCAAAAGAAAACTCCAAAATGAAAGTCCCAAAAGATTCACAAAATTCAACTATTGAATAATTCATTTAATGTGAATGGCTCGAAAATGTTACTTTGATGCATAACCTTTATTTTTTACATTATATGCTAATATATGCCAAATTCAATTGGAAAAATCTATGTATAATTAACCATAAGTATATAATTACGATCACAATGATCACAAATAATCCATGCATATGTAATACCTTAAATTAAATTACAAGTTACTTTTTCCTTGATAAATTCTTAAATTAAGAAACCAAGGTTCGTTATCCCAACCTCTAAGCTCGAGGAGTACCGAGGATACATGAAGAACCACGCTCTAATCTGTAAGTTCATTGGCATCTGGCTGACATAAAAGGATTTGTTAAAATGGATTCAAATAAAATGGCAACCGAAGGGTCACATTGATCTGAAATTTGGGGCCAAGGTTTTTTTACAGTTGTTTTTTCTAATTTACTTGATAAAGAACGAATTTTTGAGGGAGGGCCATATTTATATAACACCTCTGGGCTTTTTCTCCGACAATGGGAAGAGTGTTATAACCCAGAACAAGAGCAATTTTTTGTGGCACCTGTTTGGGTTCGATTGTTTGATCTACCTATAGACTTTTGGGACCCATAAATCCTGGAAGGCATCGGAAATTCTTTAGGAAATTTTGTTAAAATAGCATAATGCACTTCTCATGGACAATATACTTCTTTTTCTCGCATTTGTGTCAATATGAATATCTCTGAACCCTTGACAGAAATGATCGAACTTGAGTATGAAGCTAAAATCTGGCTTCAGCTCCTTGACTATGAACATATTCCATTTCATTGTAGGCGATGCCACAAATATGGGCATCTCTATAAATATTGCCCTCTTAATGTCTCAAAACCATCTCGTGCCAATGGTTCAGAGGAACCACCTCGTCAAAATGAAGAGGGTTTTGTTACTATTACAAATAATAAAAGGTCGAATAGAATGGGGGCAGGTAGCTCTAACCCAAATTCTACGGCACTCTCAGTCGGCCCACAAAATTTTGAAAAGCGATATGAGGTTTTACAGGAAGAAGGTGAACCGGTAATGATTGAAACTCCTGACGAAGGTGCTATAGTAAGCCTTCCACCTTTCAAACCCTAGACCTCAAAAAGAAAGGCGGTCCTGGAAATGGTAGTGGAAGAAGAAACTATTATGCAAGAACATGCCCCAATGGATGTGGAACAAAACAGAGAAGATTTGAGTGCTGAGAAGAAATTTCTCAAGAAACTTTTATTTGAATGGCGGAACTTGGACGATCGTTTTATTCCAGCGGATCAGAAAAAATTGTATAAGGAAACTTTTGAGCATTATTTGATGGCACAAGCTCACAAAGAAGTACAGGAAAGGGAGCAAACAGGAGGGAAGAAGGCGCCATCTGCATCAAAACCTGCTAAAAAGCATGGCCGCCGCACTTTGCAAGAATCTATTTAGTTAGTTGGAGAAATGCTCATTAACACAGGCAAGATCATACCATTAACAACGGTATTTCAGCAAATACCCAAAAATTCCTAATGAAGGTCCTCTCCTGGAATATTATGGGTCTCAATAGTAAGGGAAAGCAGTGTTATTTGAAGGATCGGCTCAAGGTCGAGAAACCCCAGATCATGATGGTACAGGAAACAAAAGTATCGGGACAGAAATTGCAATCAATTATTCAATATTTTAAACTGCAATATGAAGTTATGGCAATAGATTTAGTTGGTACAGCAGGGGGATTAGTGATTCTTTGGAAGGCTATTGAAGTAATTGCAGATGGTTGGATTGGCTTTCCCCGAATACTGGCAGGAAATTTTCGCTTACTTGGCTCAGAGGATAGAATCCTAATATCGGCTGTCTATGGGCCCCCCATTCCAGGAGAGTGAGTAGAATTTTTACAGAATATTAGAACAATGAGTACGATGCATCAGGAAAAGTATTGGCTCCTTGGTGGTGACTTTAATATGATTCTTAATCTCTCAGAGAAAAAATGTGGTATCCGACGGGAAGAACCGAACATGGATCATTTTCGTGATTTATTAACAGACCTACTTTTAGTAGACATACCAACTGTTAATGGGTACTTTACTTGGAATAATAGAAGGGGAGAATGATATCAAGTGGCTTCCCACTTGGACCACTTCCTAGCCACATAAGCTTTGGTTAACTTGGATATCTATTATGAAGCAGCTATCCTTCCAAAAATAGGGTCTGATCAGTGGCCAATTCGGTTGGAGATCGATGTCAAAGCAAGTCTACCTAATTTCCCATTTAGGTTCGAGATATTTTGGTTACGGGGCCCTAGATTTATAGAAAAGGTTAAAACTTGGTGGACCTCCCACTAGGTTATAGGACGAAATAAGATGCATACATTCTAGCTCCGCCTCAAGAACCTGAAAACTGAAATTAAGTGCTAAAACCGTCTTGAATATGGCAATATTCATGAGGAACAGATCCGATTGCAAGATCAAATGAAGGAAATACAGAAAATAATTATTTTATATGGTCGATCAGATGATTTAGCCTCACAGGAAGGTCATATACTTAGTCAACAAGAAGAACGCCGGAAGCAAGAAGAGATATTATGGAAGAAAAAATCGAGGATCAACTGGCTAAAGGAAGATGAGCATAACACAAAGTTTTTCCATTAGTCAATGATACAGAGGCGTCAACACAATCAGATTTTCTCTCTAAAAGGGACGAATGGGGAACGATTGACAAAGCATGTAGATATGAAAAATGCATTGACCACTCATTTCAAAGACCTTCTCACAGAGTCGGTGCCTCAACGCCAAGCAGCTATTGATAAAATTACTGCTCATATACCTCGAGTGGTAACCAGAGACCAGAATCTAGCTCTGCTCTTGGAAATTAGTCTCCGGGAGGTTGAGGAAGTACTCTTAAACTTACCTAAGAATAAAGCTCCGGGTCCAGATGGCTTCATTGGTGAGTTCTTTAAATCAGCTTGGCCTTTTACGGGTCAGGATATTTTAGAGGTTGTTGAAGAATCCTGCAGGTATAAAATGGTTTACCCAGCTTTAAATGCCACTTTTCTAACTCTTATTCCCAAACAAAAAAAGGTAGACACTCCTGTTGGCTTTTGACCCATTGCGTTGTGTAACGTCATTTACAAAATTTTGTCAACCATTATGGTAAACCGACTGAAACCCTTGTTGCCTCGGCTTATTTCACCAGAGTAGACTAGGTTCGTGAAAGGCCGCCAAATCTTAGATGGTATAGTAATAGCTCAGGAAGCCATTTAAAATCTAAAAAAGCAAAAAAAGAAAGGTTTATTAATCAAATTAGATTTGTCCAAAGCTTATGATAGTATTAGTTGGAAATATCTGCTCGAGGTATTGTGTGAATTTGGATTTTATGATCGCTGGATTCAATGGTTGCGATCCTTTATTTCCTCTCCTCATTATTCCATTTTATTGAATGGTAGACCTTCCACCCCGTTTAATAGTTCCCGCAGCATCCATCAAGGAGATCCTGTTTCTCCTTTTCTCTTTATCATTGCTGCTGAAGGACTAGGCCGATTAATAAAGGCTCATCTTGCTGAAGGCAAACTGCAGGGTTTAAAATTGTGGGGTCCCCACCTTCCTTTAACACACCAGCAATTTGTGGATGATATTTTGTTATTCTGTATGGCATCGGTGAAGGAATGCAAAGCAATTCTCCGGATATTAGACATATATATGGATGTCTCAGGTACTAAAATCAATAACGACAAATCTAATGCATATTTATTTAACTGTAGTCCAGCTATCCAACACTTCCTAGCTAGAACATTAGGATTTCAGATTGGCTCATTGCCGATGAAATATCTGGGAATGATTTTGAACTCTGGCCCAGTGAGAGTGATTAACTAGTAGGAAATCATTATCCAGGTGGAGAAATGGATTCAAAACTGGGCTTTCAGAACACTTAATGCTCCAGGACGTTTAATCATGCTAAAATCAGTACTCCAAGCCATCCCTCTCTATCAGTTGTTAGGACGAACGTGTCCGAGAGGGATCTGTAATCGACTAGTTGGATTGTACAAAAAATTCTTATGGCAGGGAGTGCAAGCGAATAGGAAATGGGCCCTTCTCAACTGGGAGAAGCTCATCAAGCCAAAATAAATTGGGGGACTAGGATTGCGGGATCCGTCTCATTTGAATAATTTTCTAGGAGAAAAACTTTTGTGGAGGTGGATCCAGGGAGGGAATGATCTCTGGAAGATTATATGGATGACGAAATATGACATGCCTCGAATAGTCCCTGGTAGATTGAAGGTGGATATTGTTCCGCGAGGTTCATCTATTTGGAATTTGGTGGCAATGAACCGGCATTTAATACGTTCACACAGTTTTTGGGAGATTCGGGAAGGATCCACAACTCTCTTCTGGGAAGACTCCTGGCAGCAGCGAGAGAAATTGTTTAGTCGGCTTGATTTGGGAGAGATTTTTTTACTCACTCATAGACTGAATTATAGACAGGTTCATCATTATTGGTGCCCCAATCAACACAGTTTATGGTGAATATGGAAAGATAGGAACCACTGGCAGGATGCTTCGGATACACATCAATGGGACAATTTTGCTAAAGGACTCCAATCAAGGAAGATAAGGTATGTACAAGGATTTGATATCCTCATATGGGGATATTTGCCCAAGGGACTGTTTACGGTCAAGGAGGGATATTCTATTCAAGCCCATTATGAGGAGACTCATGCCAGAAGTATTTGGAAGTGAATCGGGCTCTTAAAGCATTGGCCTAAGGTAGAGTACCTTTTATGGTTGGTCAGTCACCGAAAGATATTGACCTGGGAAAATTTACAGAAAAGAGGCATGGTTGGACCCTCAAGATGCTACTTATGTAATGCTTATGGTGAAACAACTGAATATTTGTTGAACTCATGCTCCATGGTACAACAATTATGAATGAACTTGGAACAACTCTTTTGGAAATCAGACAGGAACCCTTATAGCATAACAGATACAATTTGCAACTGGAGACAAGGGAAGTCTCAGTGTCAAGTTTTAAACAGAGCCTAGCACCTTTCATTTGGATTTTTTCTCTGGAATACCTGGAAAGAAAGGAATCAACGGGTTTCAAAGCAATCGAGCAGCCTATGCACCAAATCTGGCAAAACTCAATTGAAAATATTTGGGAAACAATATTAGAAGAATGCTGGTCGGATGAGGATTAGAAAACTCAGGGAATCGAAGCCCATATATTGGAATGTTTAAATCTAAAGCCTCAGATGTTATATAAAACTTTGTGGAAGTATCGGCCTCCACGGCAGCTATTAGAAGATCAGTGGAAACCACCTCAGATAGGCTTTATCAAGCTCAACTATGATGGTGCATCTAAAGGCAATCCTGGACAGGCAGGAGCAGGGGGGATTTTTCGCAACTCTTAAGGGGCAGTTTGTAGATGTTTCGCCTCAGATATGGGCTATGCCACAAACAATGAGGCTGAACTTATGTAATTCAAACAAGGCCTTCTCATTTCCATTTGAGAAAATTATCAAAGGTTAATAGTAGAAGGTGACTCTGCGATGGCGACAGGGGTCTTACAAAAGCTACAACATGGCACCCAATGGGACAAGGTGACTGAAAGTTGGCGGACATCAGGCCTGATTCATGAAATTAGCCAACTGATTAAAAATATATAGTATATGATACCGATTCACATTCGCAGAAAAGGAAATGTGGCAGCTAATTATCTTACTAACGAGGGTTGCAAAAATCCTAATCGGTCTATAGAATCACGGCCGATTGATGCAATATGGGATGTCGAACTCTATTCTTTGTAGCTCATTGTAAATAAGGACCTTCAGAGATATCCAAGCCAAAGATCCCCCGATCGAGGTGGACAGTTGGCACAGGATGTTTAAATGAATAGGACAGATGGCGGCGGTAATCCAGCATCATTATGTCACAGTATGGAGCATCACATAGTCTCATGTGAATGCCAGCGGAAGGAAAGGTGAGTGACGGCTTCGCATGCATGCCATCCTGGTTGTCAGAAAGGCTCGGGAGGGTCATCAAAGTATAGTGTTTGTGGCATTTTGCCACACAAAAACTTGGCGCTCTGAAGACGCGGAGGCAGCATCGAAACCGATTGGAGGAGCTATTAACGAGGCCAACGATTCTGTGGGGGTATGTATTCGCTTGTCTACGAATTGTTAATGTTGATGACTATAATGATAGCATTGTTCAGTTTCATAATAAGGGTATCTCGCAGTTTCGGATGGCTTGCCACCCGGTAATTCCGTCACTTAATCCTGTAGAACCATGTTTTCGAGATCCTTGTGTATCTATTACAACTGTTTATGTTTGTTCCCGGATCTTAATATCGATAGGATTGAATGCTGAAGGTTGGTTTTGGGGTTTTAGCAGTAGGGGTACCGTCTCTGCCATTGTTAAGCAAGACAGGTGTCGAGGTAGGGCCTGTACATGGTGTAGTTTTCCTGTTCACCGGGTAACTTCAGAGAGTCTTTTCCTTGGAATAATTCTCTTGCTTCCTGCAAGATGCAAAGTCAACTCTTGGGATTTTAGTGAGTCTCAGTGTCAGCCTTGGGTCTGGTTTTCTTTTGTTATTATTCATATTCCTAGAATACCCTGTAGAGATTCTCTGGAAAAGGTCAAAGCCGTGTTTAATATGTTCCCTATTCCTCTTACATATGCACTGAAAAATCTAGCTGCCTTTGTAAATTGGTATATTAATTAGGTCCTCTCGGTATCTCACTTTGATGCGATGGGCAGACACACTGGCTCTGTTCATGGGATAGTCGCTGGTTATATCCATGTCGTTACTTATATCCTTGTTGTTTTCTCTTGTATGTTTCGGTTGATGCGCAGACTTCCTTCTACCATGGGGAAGAGATGTGCTTAGCCTCTGAAGGGTAAATCTCCGGCAATGCCGGAGCCTGCTCCTAAGAAGCGGGGTCGAAAACCGCTCAATGAGAACCTTGAGACTCTTGCTACAAATTATGTTACAGGGAACTCATATGCTATACGCCAAGAAATCTGTGGCTGGAAATGTGATCTCAAGACTGATCCTGAGGACCTGGAAACAAAAGCCGAAATCCTTGATTTCATATCGGACCCTGGCAATACTCGAGGGCGCCTCACCTTATTTCAGCAGACTGTTCACACATATTGGCTTGTCAAATGCCTTATAACTAAGGCTATTCAAAGTTTAAATCCTGGCCAAGCAAGGAATGAGGCTACTAAGATGGATCCTCGCATCTTGGAACTACTTCAGACCATACAGGATCAATTACAGCATATAAAGATTACCCAGTATCAGGAAGCAGATCGAATGAGCAAACTGGATGATAGGGTTGCCCGTATGGAGAAGCAACTGCAGATGCTACAGCAAGTTGACATGCGTGGGTCTACAGTGAAAGACCCCGCTCCAGTTTACTCATCTAATGGATAGTAGTTTAATTTTTATCATGTTTCTTAATGCAATTAGCAATTTTGTATGAATTTCTGCTATTTTATAAGTATCAGTATGTGGACATTTCCGATAGAGGAAGGATAGCTCATGCATACTTTAGAAGCATGAAACAATTTCAGTTTTGGTTTGCTTTTCATGCACTGCGATGGCCAATAGACCTGGTTTCCTTTGGGCAGGTTGAGGCCACATACTTGCTTTTATATTGCTGTAACCTGTCTTTCATATATAAATAGAAAATAGCCAGGTCATACCATATTTACAAAAAAAAATAAAAAAATTATTTCATTGGTTCCACTAATTTCAGCGGGTGAATAATTTCATGATTGTGAATGTGGTTTCCAGCCATGGTGCAAACCACAACACCAAAGTTCTTCAAATCTTTAGAAGGCTCTCATGCGTATAAAACGATCCCTGCCATGTCCAATAAATAATATTATTGAATGAAATGTGTCGAATATAATTTGAAATTACAACGCTAATGAATAGAAACATGATGATGTTAATATAATGTTAAAACTGTTATCGACCACACCAATATTTAACAATTATGGTTTCCTTCATTAAAGTTAGTTAAACGTAATTTTTATACTAGATTTAAATAAATAGGAATGATATATATAACATTTTAACATAACATAACAGTCGTTAGCAGTGATGCATTTTACCTCAAGGTTGAGAAGAATTATTTTCCGTGAGCGGAAATTTACCTAAAGGCTTAGGTTGATTGTTTTCCTCAAAATGAGTTTCCATCTAAGACAAAATTTATTTTCATGCACTTTCCATATATTTGAAAATGGTCTGGGAAGGGTTTCCTAAATAATAACTAAATTTGGATGAAAAAAATACCTCTCTCGCTAAAGGTCCTTCAATATTCGCATTTGATGTTCTAATGATGACGTCATCAAGTTTGAAGATAAATTCGCTCACCAACACCCTCATTATCATTTTTGTGTCTAAGAGGCCTTAAGGATCCATGTAGGTAGGCCAAAAATATCGTCGTTATGGTTTCCACATCTCAATTGGAGAGCGTTGGCCATAACGGAGCAATGGAAGCATCATGGAGCCAAGGATTTTTCCCTCAATACAATTCTACTTGTAAAGGGAAATAACAACTTCAGGCTCGATTGGTGACCACATTCATCACCACTCGAAAGATGAATCTTTCAAATATGACTCTAAAAACGAAGTCCCGAAAGATGACTCTAAAAATAAAGATCCTGGTCGTTGTGCTTAGAAGTTGTAGACACGGTAGGAGTTCGTGTAAGAGTTTGGAAGGGTGGGTCTTTTGTTAGTGGGTTGACCCCGCAACGAGGAGCTGACAGTGGGCTGGTTCTGAGATGTTGTGAGAAAGTCGTTGTGGTGTTGGGAAAGCAGTGGTTTTAGATCGTTTGCGTGGCGTGTGATTGTTCTAGTTCCTAGGTGCTCTTGGAAATAGGAGCATCTCATCTATTTGGGTAGTCAAAGTATGGACCATAACCTGTGGAGTGGGTTGTGCAAGTTTTATGGTAGGAGTAATATGAACCATTAACGTGTCTATTCCTGTAGAGGGGCACGTATCCATGGCTAGAGGATGGTGCGTCAAGTGGAAAAACAAAATGAAGAAGAGGAGCTAGAGCAGCATAATTACTTATCCCCTAGGGATGTTGACTTTTCTCTTCCTTTTGACTCGCTCCGATCATAAATGTTTCAGATTATAGAAGCAGTACAACAATTAGCGAGGAATGACATGCTGACCACAACAAGTTCATTGGATTTATGATCGATTTATGATCGATCTCCAGCATAATCACTGATCAATGGCATATGATGGATTAGATAATCTCCCTCTGCAAAGGTCAGAAGCGGCTCAGGAAGTTCGTAGACAACTTTGAAGGGAGAATGGATGATATGGAGACACATGTAATATAAGTGCTCAAGGATTGAGGTGGGATGTATTGGGTTTTCCTAATAATTTTGATCAACATTGGATATCACTATTTGGACATCTAGTATTTTCTTATTATTGTATTTGGATTTGTGTGCCAACAAATTCGGTATGAGTGAGATTAGTTATGCTTTCACAATGTAAATATTTCCTTTAATTAATAGAACATTGAATTACAAAGAAAACTCATTTTTTTTAATTAGGAAAAAATAGATGAAATTGGTTGAATAGTAATATATTATGATTGAGGAGGATTTATGCATTTCGTTGCATCTTCATTTAGAGGTTAAATTCACTATTACTTATTTTCTATTAAATAAAAAATAATAATTATAGAAAAAAAATAGTTACAATTATATAAATAATAATTTATTTTAATAATAAAAATAAATAGAATTATATTAATGAAAATAAATTATTATCTCAATTAAATATATATAATAATAGTAATTTAGGGTTGATATAAACAGACATATATTTTTAAACTAGTAATTTCTGTTATTTCACGAGAACATTACAACTATGAGCACATTGTTTAGAGTCTCCACTAGCCTCATTCCTGCCAGACTTGTTGGCTAGGTGGTATATAAAAAAAGAGGAGACAAAATGACTAAAACTAGCTGTCCATACATCAATAGCCCAAAAAGACTAAAAGAAAGCTAAAATCCACATACATCCAATAGTCATTCTTCCATGTACATATTACTAGCCATACATATTAGCAGCATCATGTTCCTTTGGAACATGCCAATGTTTTCGATAGAATGTCTCATGTACATGGGCCTTTGTATGCTCTACATCGTTCTCGAGATCATCTATGCTCTCTTGTAGCCTCTTCTAGCCATGACAAAAGGATTCCATTCGATCCAACATCTTCCACTAGTTAGACTGAAGGTCATTCACGAAGGTGATCACCTCATTTTTCTCATTCAGATGGTTTTGTACCAACTTCACCATTAGAACTATGAGTTGGTCAAGTTGAGCCTCCAATGATTCAAAGGGAGTAGGAAGGAGCACACAAGTAGGAGACTGATCACGTGGGTGGTCAACGTCCTCCCCGAGGTTCAGACACTTCACATAATGAGAAACCTCTAGTCCTTGATGTCTCACCCCTATCCTCACCCAACAATGTTGTCTCTCCATACTTTTACACTCAGGTTTAATTCACCTCACACTCTACCTGAATTCGCCAAGTGTATGAGTAGGAGGTTGTTTGTCTTCCTAGGTTAAGTTTCACAATGACAACCACCTCAAATCTTATTCTCCTCTCTTTTGGAACAATTAGACACCCAACATAATTACAATAAACACAGTAATAAGCACCTAGCTCCTGAATGTGGGTTAGTTACCAAGTTCAAAGATCTCCCCGCAACCCAAAAAGAACCAAAAACTAGACATTTACTCAATTGAGAGGTTCAATACCAATGCATCCCCTATCTCCACACTCACCAAAAAACCATCCAATGAAATATCTAGAATACAAATAAAAATATTAAGAGTTAATACATGAGCTCAAAGAGGATGAGGACCACATGTTAATAGAGATGGTTCCTCCACCCAAAATTCTTCTAGGATAGGAGGTTACCCTTTGAGTCCAAGTAAGAAAGAGAAATTCCCAAGGCCTGAAATGTGTGCCAAGTCCTCTATATGTTTGCAGAAAAACTTTACTCTAACAAGAGCACGACCATCCACACCAATGTACATCCTCACTAGCCCCGCTTTTCTGCTGCCAGAGAATGGACCTAGCCGAATCTTAGAGAAGAAACAAGCTAAATTAATAGTCAATAACTAACCCAAAGAGGATGAGGGTCTTGCACGCCTAGAACTAGTTACTCCATGATGTGAGCATCTTGTATCCCATCCATTTTCCTACTAGACTCGAAAGGGCCAAGGTTCTAGACTCTTTACAGAAACCATCGACTCTTGGCGTAATCACCACCTACACTTGATGAGACCAGGAAGATAGGTTATAGCTTCTCTAGACATCCACCCTAGAATTATTTAACCAAGTTACCTTCAATTAGAGTTTCCCAGTCCAACAAAGCCTCCATTGCCGAATTCCCCACTCCAAGAAACCAAAATGGCCTTTGGTCCCTCCCAAAGGTTCTCCCGCCAAGTGTCTAAAGTAACCTCTCTAATACACTTCATGTACTGCCAAATATGTAGGGATTGAATGCTATGTGGTTGACATCACTTGCGCCCCTATCAGGCTATATATTTTTAATATTAATATTAATAAATATTTCATATATATATATATATATATATATATATATATTAAAAATATATATATTAATCATTCATCGAAAGGTAATTGTGAGAGATAAATAACTGTTATTAAAAATAACAATATGCTATGCTATTATATTATATGTTATATAATATCCTATATCATATAAGAAAAAGATTTTCTTTATACACATTAAACATGAAAATAATTTTCGGCATCATCTCTATAATTTTCAAAAACTAGGTTTTATGAATTATTATATACTTACACTTTCGTGTGCGACTAAAATAAATTGCCAGCCCAAACTCTCTATCAAATCAGACTTGACCACCCGCTCTATCTATCGAGCCTCGACACACCTCTTAACGATAATAAATTTAATAAAATTAAAAAGTAATTAAAAAAAACAAATTAAGTAAAAATGAAAAAAAAAATTGAAAGATAAATGTGGGTGAACTGGAATGTCAAATTGAACTTGTAAAAGAGAACCTTGGATGTCAATCATGTTCAGAACCTTGTCTATTTTCTTTTTTGCAACTTGAAGGGCTTCTCGTTTCAATGAGCATGTAGAATAAAAATAATCAAGCATATTAAAAAGGTCTTATTGGGTGGCCTCCATGGTTATTGAATGGCCTCATAAATGATTTTCATTAAAACTGACTTGGTGGCTATTGCATGACCCTATAGATTTGAAAAATATGCTATGATGGATCAACAAGGAAAGAATATGAGATTATAGCATGGTTGGTACAAGCATGGTTGTGCACACATTACGGCAATGACCACCCACATCTTTGATAATGTAACTTAAAAATATTAATAGAGGAGCCACCTTTCAATGCAACTTTGAATTTTGAATTTACTTCTATTTTATCTAAGTGGTAATAAATAATAGACACATTAAATTTATAATTTGGCATATATGAAGAGGGAGGTGAGGCTCTAGAATAAGACAATTGGTTAAATATATTTTCATCTAAAATATTAAATCTAATATCAAAAGGTAACATACTAAACACAAATCTTAAACCTAAAAACAATAATTTGCTTATGTTGGAAGTGAAGAATGACTCATTTTTATGCTAGTTTATGTTTTTGCTTATTTTTTTTTAACTATGTTATATGATTTTTTTAGATTTACAAATTTCATTTAAAATTAAACAAAATTTGAACTGTGGGAGCATATCCATGGCCTTGTTATGAAATGTTATATAAACTATGAAATTTAGGTTTTAAATTTCCAATTAATGAAACCAATAAACACAAAAAAATCTATATGAAATTTTAAAAATTACATTCCAAAAAAGTATGTTCATTGAGATTTCCTAAGAGTTAAAATCTTTTGAGTTGATATAGTGTCATATAAATTGTAATTTATTTTGAGATATATAGTATTAAGTGAGGTAATGGAATATTTATTTTAAAATGCGAATTAATAGTTTATATCATTTCTTATCTATTAAATTTAACATAATATTGTTTGAATTTTAAAATTTTATTTAGGTTTTATTTTATAAGTTTACAATTTGGAATCTTAAAATTTATGATTAATAATATAATTGTTTTGTTGGATCTCTCTAGATTTTGGAGTTCTAAAATTTTATGTTTCATAATTCAATTTTATGTTTAATAATTTAATTTTATAGTTAATTTTTTTTAATTTATAATTGAATTATTGGAATATGTTGGTAAATGGAAGAATTTTCACTAATGATTTTATGTGTCTATCAGTTCATGTAAAATTGAGGGCTCCTAATAGCTAAGATTTTATGAATTGGCATAATTTTATATATTCTATAATTTATTTTGAGATATATAATGCTCACATCTAAAATAAAGCTTTAGATGTGAAGTAATAATTTATATTATTTAATATCTACTAACTTTAACATAATATTGTTTGAATATAATGTTTGTGCTTTTAATTTAAATTTGAAAAATATTATAATTTTTGGGCATAACCTAAGCAATTAGAGTGAAGTAGCCTCATTACTAATAGTCACAACTAAGTGGAAATGGCATTATAGGATAGGCATTACAACCATGGTTGTGCACAAGTTACAACTATGGCCACCCACACTTTTCATAATGTAAGGTAAAAAAATTAATAGGGTAGCCAAGTTTTAATGCATTTTTTATTTTTAGTTTTATTCCCCCTATCTTATTAATGTGTTTCTATTTTTCTCTAATCACAATACATAGAAACACTCATTTTTTAATCACAATTTGTTAAAAAATTATTTTAAACACGTGTTAAACACTTGATTTAGATATACAAGAATATTATAACTTACAATTCTATTAATTAATATAGTTGAGACCATGAAAATATACTAACATATTTCAATTCAAGCCATTCAATCAAAAAATTTAATTAGAAAAATTAGTAAATCTACAAATTCAAGATAAATAAATTATCATACTTCTGTTTCATGCCATTTAAATTATCTTTATTATTATTTTCTTTTATATTCGCTCTTTCATGCCATTTAAATTATCTTTATTATAATCTTCTTTTATATTCGGGACATTTGATTCAGTAATACTTCCTATTGAACATGGCCTATGTCATTTGATAATCATGACAGCTTTCCGGCAGCTTGGAAGAAAGTCCGTGTTGTGGTTTGCCGGGAAACTACCACATTCGTAGAAGCTCGTCGAAGCCATGAAAGAACCTCCGAAACATCAAGGCAAAAGAAATTTGTAATTTAATTTAATTCCTCAACATATGAGTGGATTATTTGAAATAATAATTATATACTTCTGATTAATGTATAGGGATATTTGTCCCATTTAGAATCAACATATATAAAGCTAGAATGGAACATGTAAACGAACAAGCAAAATATAACTTTTATAGACAAAAGAAAGGTTGGGCATCGAAGCAACAAGGATCCCGTATAATATTTTCGAGCCATTCGCAGTCAGGAAATTCTTCAGCAGCTAAAGCTGGTGGAAGCCACGAAAGAAGCTCCAACATGAAGCAAAAAGCATCGACGTAGCCCTCCTCTCGGGACATAGCAAGACTCTAAAGGCCGCTTAAACCTACAGTTTTTCAAAATCGAGCCAATTTTTTGCATTTTGTTGATGACTTGAAAATATAAATAGAGCAATAGATTCATTGATTAATTACTATTATGCATTGAAAATACAACAATTAGAAAAAGATTGAAATAGACAGTTTATTACATGGTTATAATAATAGTCAACGGTATTGATTGTTTAAGGTTTATTAATTTATTTACTCTTTAAGTGGGGCTTAAGTATAATTTCTGAGATTTGTCTTTCATTAATTTAGATTTTATTTAAAAATATAATATTTTTTAAAACATGGTTTAATTACCATAATTTTTCACAAACATTACACACATTATACTTAAATTATAGATATTATTAAATGAATTTCTTCGAACTGTTGAGATTTTAATATATAATTTTATATAAATGCTGCGCATTTTAATATATAATTTTATATAAATCTTGTGCATTTGAATAAATACTTTAATATATTAAAGACTTTTTTTTAACTAGCTAAAAATGGTTAAGATTTGTTGACCTATAATCTATTATGACGAGCATTTCTTTATTTATGCCATATTTATTTAGAGGTTAAAGTGATTAGTGCTTGTGTTTTTTAAATTAAAAAACATTTTCGGAAAAGGAATAGTGGCATTTCTATAAATAATAAGCTATTTTAATAATAAAAATAAATAAAATTATATAAATTGAAATAATATATATATATATATATATATATATATATATATATATATATAAACCTTTCACTATTATATAAAACTATTATTAATAAAAATATATATTTTTATTATATGTTCTAATTTGAAATAAATATAACTATATATATATTTTTGTAATATTATATAATAATATTATATTATATTAATATATACTATAATATTAATATAATATATGTGGTTTTTATGATACAATTATTAATAAGGATCTAGTCAACTATATTATTTAATACTAGACAAATATAGTTAAATAAGGTCAACTATTAGTCAGACATATTCAACCATTATGGTTGCTCAAGGTTTCCATGGTTTTCCATGGTCAATAATGAAGATCCATGGTTAATAAAGATCAACCATAGTCAACTAGGGTTGACCATGATCAGGTATGGTGAACCATGATCAATCATGGTCAATCATTGTGATTCATTTTCATCGATGTTGAACAATACAAAACCTTAGTTAGACATAGTCAACCATGGTAAACCTTTGTCAACCATAGTCAACTTGGTTAAGCATCGATATATGTATAAACCTAGAAAGCCCCTCACACTACCCCTTCCTATTGTCAAACTATGGTCAACCAAGGTTAGAGTCGTCGAACACGATCAACCAATGTCTCTATGATTGAACGTTGATCAACCAAGGTCTCTATGATTCAACATCATCAACCATATCTAATATGTGAAATGATGGCAAGTCATGTTCAACCATGGGAAATGTAGATCAACCATTGTCAATCATGATCAACCATAGTCAAACCATGGTCCACCATAACCTAAACATAGTTAGCAATGTTCAAACATGGTGAATATGGACAACTATAGTCAATCATGTTCAAGCATAGTCAAAGAATTATCAAACATATTTATTTATAGTCAAAACATACTCAGTGATGTTTGAAAATGGTTAACATGGAAAATCATAATCAACCATGGTCAACCATAGTAAGCAATTGTCAATCACTATCAATGTTTAATTTTTTAATAATACCAATCTTAAATTTAATAAAGTTAAGTAATAATAATAATAGTAATATTAATATTAATATGTTGACGACATAATAGTACTGAAATCTATCCAACATTGCAATGTGATATTATAAAATTATTCAACCACATTTACTAATGTGGTAAACCATGCTAGACTATGTTTGACAATAAACACTCTTCAACTTCGGTCAAATATAATTGACGATCATTTTACTCATAACAGAAAAATATAGTCAACCACATTATTCAATCATAGTCAAAGAAAATCAAACTTTATTATCAATGTTTAAATAGTTAACCATTATGTTTAACTTCGCTCAAACATAATCTCCTATTAATATTGTTGATTAATATTTCTGATCAAACATGTTGTGACTTTGGAATGGTACATAAATCTATCTAAAGTCGCATTGTTGCATAAATATATCTAATGTCATATTGTTGCAAACATTATCGCAATGTGACAATCATTAACGCTATGTTACATTACATTGCAATTTATCCAATGTTACGTTGCAACAGTACACAATTAGTTAACCCCATTTGGTATTGGGGTTGCTATGTTAGACAATGTTTCAAAGTCAATTAGTTAACCACCTTTACTATTTTGGTTGACTATGTTAGACTATGTTTGAAAGTCAACGCTCAGTGTCAACTGTAGGCAAACATAATTGCCCATTATTATTATTGATTAGTATTAATAGCGAAACATAGTCAACCACATTAGTTAACAAAGTAAACGAAGTCAACCTTTATAGTCACGGTTTAAATTGTTGACCATGATCAAACTTTGTCGCAATGTTACATTACATTGGAATTTTTGCAATGTCACATTATGGTATTACAAAATTAGTCAACCATATTTACTAATGTCATTGACTAAGTTTGATTATATTCTAAAGTAAACACTTTTCAACTTTAGTTAAAAATAATAAACTATTTATAATTCATTAATTTTAATAATCAAACATACTTAACCACATTAGTCAAAGAATGTCACTCTCTATAGTTATTGTTTAAGTAGTTGACTATGATGAAACATGGTCAACCCTATGTTTAGCATATTTAACAATAGTGAACCACATTCACCATATTTAATATTCAGGTTTATAATATGGGAGTTTGTAATATTAATGTTTAATATTTAGGTTTATAATATTGAGTTTATAATTTTGGTTTATCATTTAGGGTCTATAAGATATAGTGTTTATAATGTTATAAGATATAGTGTTTATAATGTTAAGTTTATAGTATTTAGGTTTACATTATTAGGGTTTATAACATTTGGTTTAATACTATGGTTCATTATATAAGATTTATAATATTGAGTTTGATAATATTGTGTTTAAATATTTTCTTTTATAATATTATGTCTTAAATATTAGGTTTTAATATTAAGGTTTATCATATCAACCAAATGCATAATCACATTAGTAAACATTATACGTTATAATATTAAAATTCAATATTTTTAGCTTAATATTATAAAACATAGTATTTTAAACCTTATATTATAAACCCTATATTACAAATCCAATATTAAAATCTCTAATATTAAACTCAATATTATAAACTATAATATTATAAGCTTTAATATATATATATATATATATATATATATATATATATATATATATATATATATATATATATATAACCATAATATATATGATAACTTTAATATGAAATCTTATATTTCATATTGGGGTTTATAAATCTCTATCATACATTTAAGAATTATTAATTTTATTGATATATTTTTATTAATTTACATCAAATATATTTATTAATGTGGTCGTACATCTATTTATTATATGTCTATCTTCTTATACCAACCTATATTATATATATATATATATATATATTTGAATTTTACTTAAAGGAAAAACAAATTAAGAAAATCATTAAAAAAGAAATATACAATATTCAGTAGATCTTTTATATATATAGATATAGATTGCAGAATTAATAATAATGGTACAATAAACAACTAATACCACAGGAAAGGGATACAAGGGATAAATATGACATATACAAAATATATCACTAATTTCCATCAAACTTTGTGCTCTCCTATCACCTTTTATCTTAAGTTACATTCATATGGTTAGTTTGTATCAATTTTAGTAAAGTCAGAATGAACCTACGTCTTTTTTGCTTTCAATAAATATACAAGTGTTTGTCAAATTTGATGACGAACCATTCTTTTACTCTTTCAGTAAATATACTGTCATATTGTTGAGTGCTATTTAGATGGAATGTTTGGTATATTTTTTTGATTAGATGGAAAATTAGAAAAAATGTTTATCCATTATTTAATTTTGTTTTTTAATAATTGATGATAGACCATTGTTGTATAGTAATATTATTATATTGCTGAGTCCGGTTTAGATTGAATGTTTCGTATATTTTTTTGATTGGATGGAAATTTAGGAAAAATGTTTATCCATTATTTAATTCTGTTTTTGTCAAATTTGATGTCGAACCATTCTTTTACGCTTTCAATAAATATACTGTCATATTGTTGAGTGCTATTGAGATTGAATGTTTCGTATATTTTTTTTTTTGATTAGATGGAAAATTAGAAAAAATGTGTATCCAATATTTAATTTTATGTTCGACTCTAGTTTCGGTAGGTTTTAAATATTTTTAACACATATATGGACTATGATTTCGAGTCAGAAATTCAAACTGCAGAGACAGATACGGAGGGAGGAGTTGTTTTTAATGTCATGTTTTTGAGAATTTTTTTGGGTTCAGATTTCTTTAAAATTAGATCGAAATTTATTGAAATTATCAGTTTGATAAAAGTGACATCACATAATTGTAATCTTTAGAAGTTTATAGAGTAAAAACTCAATATAAATAATATAAATAAAAATTTTATTGAATTTTCAGCAAAATTCTAAAGAAATATATAAAAAAATCACATAAAAAACAACTACCTGACTCCTTTTAGACACAATTCTGCAAAAATTAGAATGATCGTATTGTTTAATTGTTTATTGGATGAAATTGATGTATATCTATTCAATTTTTTATTCTCGCAATCCTGGAATCTTAGCCACATTTGTTGTTCCGTTGCTATTGGACATTGCTGGTGTACAGATCATGAATTCGTTTAAAATAATTTTGTAATAGAGACAAAGTACACCGCGTTCTCGCGGTAAGCATGGCTTCCAACCTCCTTGACCGTATCCCAATCGGATGGCCCGCTCCAAAGACAAATGCGACCTGGCACTCCACTAACCCGATTCTACATTTGGGCCTTCACGGATTGAGATCTTAATCCTGTCGATATATAATGGAGAGTAAATGAACGAATTGGTAGAGATATATCTGACGAAATAGTTTTATAATTCAATCTGCCCAGAAGCTTATAACATTCTAACAAAATTAAAAAAAAATCTCAAACGTAACGCAAAAATAGAATTCTTAGATAAATTCGGTCCTATGTTGAATATTTAAAGGAAATTTGCTGCTGACTGTGCCTTTTTTTTACAGCTGTTGGCTTCTATTTTTGTTCCAAAATGATAGGCCTTATGTTTGTCTTTTTATTCTATCAACTCGAGTAATTTTCCCCATCTTTCTTCACTTGAGATAGAAAAATTCACCGTATTTTTAAAGGTGTTTGTAAAGTTAGCTGATTCAAAAATAAACAATGAATCAAGTGTTGCATATTCAAATCAATTTGCACGACTTCTAGAAAATCTTCTCCACTCATAAATCTGTAACATCTCTCATTGCGCAATTTTTTTTGCCCTAATTATAATAACATATCTATCCTATTACTATATTCCTCGCATTCCAACGTATTTTTAACACACACAACTTTATTTACTTCACGAGGTTGATTTACGGATAAAATCACATTCAATATTCAGTTAGAACCGTCCTCCAAGATAAGATTACTTCTTTTTAGTTAAAATGGTTTCTGGTGGTTCTAACCTACGTCCCCTTTTCCAATTATGGAGATAAGTTTTTTATGAACTCCTAACACTTTACATTTATTTATTTTTCGTTTACAATGATATATATATATATATATATATATATATATATATATATATATATATCATTGATTATTATACCAAACTATCCGCTTGAAATAAATCTTTAATTTCATACTTTCCACTTGATATTTTAAAATATGTAACTTTTTAGTTATGTCTCTTCTACATACATAATTTTGAATTCAGTTAATCTTCTTTGACTTATTCATTTAAATTTGATAATCCACTTACACAATTGAATCTATATATATATATATATCTTCTGTATTTTACAAACATTTCCAATCTCATTCTGGAATAACATTTATTATTAACCTTTATAATTCTTTTATAAAAAAGGTTATAGGTTAAATATAATTTAACCCAATCATTTAAATTCCTCATGATATTACACTATATAATGTATTAAAGTATACCCATTTTGTGTATTGGTATTAAACCAAAGTTCCCACACATCTACGTTAATGGTTTTACTCTAAATTCCAGAAAATTCCAGAGCTTCTCCGTTGAGTTCATCTTCCACCGTGGATTTGGTTTCTGATGTGTCATAGCCCTGAGCTATTCCATCCCATACCTTGACTTACGTTGTATTGAGTCTCTTTTTATAAAAATCTTGTTCTTATTTATTTTTTTATTTCCATGAATATGCAATTTAGACCAAGGATTAAGATATACCAAATATCCACTTTGATACTAACCTTCTAACTAATTCATCTAATACCCATAAGTGTAAGCTCACCTCAACAAGGGAGTTATACTATCCCCATTCATTAATTTCACTATTCTACTAAAGTGAAACCTGTTTACACCTTACAATAACAATAAAATATTATTGGATATTATAACCATGAAATTTAACTTCTACTTACTAATTTGTGCTTACCATTCGAATGCATTTTAATATATAAACTTCATATGTGACCGTAGAATCCACAAGTTGGATTATCCTTACTTCCTAACTCTTTAATTTAATTTCAACACTATGAATTAGTATCCACTTTAATCATTCACGTGTGAGCTTTTATATTCACAATTCAATTTATGTTAATGTAAAAGAGAATGGATTTTGAAGCTAATATCATGCAAACGTGTCCTATTGACGTATCCGCATCCAACCACCTCTTTTTTAACGTACTCTGTGTAAATTTTCTAGTGATTTCTCACATTGACATTATGTCAGTTTAACATCGAACTTTGGATTAATGTCTATTCTTTACTACATTTTGATGGTGCTCTTAAGTGTACCATGGATACAATCTTTATGACTTTGATATGTTCAAGTATGGTTTGATATAAATGACACGGTTTGATATAAATGACACAGTACTAGTTCACATGTTCACTATAGTGACTTCTTGAGCCGCGGGACTGTTCATCCTTTGCCAGTTGATTGACGCATGGAGGGTTAGGATGAAACACCATTTAGGTCTTTTGGAAAAAAATTAAGGGTTTATGAATTGAAATTGTGTTTCATTTCTCTTTGTTAATATCTATTACCGCCTTTGTCTGATCAGTGCCATGTAGCACGGCGACTCCGCTATCTTGATATCGGGGTTTCATATGGTATACGAAATTTCAATTTTATTTCTGTATCCCCATTTGAATGTTGACACATCTGCGGCTATGCCCTTCAACGAGTCTTGGTTATGCGAGATCTTTCGTAACTCTACAATGGAGAGAGACTCATCATCTTGCGGCACGCAAAGCACCCTTCGACATTCCCTTACAGGTAATGGTTTCGATTCACTATGTTATTCAATTCTTTTCTCTGTGATTATTTAGGGTTCTTAATTTTTCGTTTTCCACTTTGCCATCGTTTTTTGTTTCATGCTTTACTATCATTTTCCAATTTTTTATTGTTTTCTCATTTTTTGTTACATATAGAGAATAATAATTCTAGTTCTATAATGGCATCTCTAATTTTCAAGAACCCTCTATCTTACTCTTTGTTCTTCATAAATTTACTCCTTGCTTAATTCGAGGGCAGTTTATTTCTGGATTAATGGGATTTATTTGTGCTGGAACGAATTCTGTTTTCTTTTTCCGGCGAATGATTCTAGACCGAGATTTAATGTGGGTCTGTTATGCATTCTTAGTCTAATGCATTCGATAGGCAACTTATTTCCATCTTTCGTGAATATCCTGAGACAGAGGCAGCCATTGCCATCGTCCCACCTCTCTCATGGAATTAACTGGTTCTTTGTCAATTTATGATTGAGTATTTCCTAATTTACCATATATTTCTAAAATTTATTTGTGAGTGAATCCTAAATTTATCATTTATACTCTAGGGTCATTAAAATTGGAACTACACTAGTCACATGACACAATGTCTTAATTATTTGACCACAGTACTCAGACCCTACAGTGTTCTCAAATAAGTTATATTTATTTATGGTTTCTCAAATAAGTTTATTTATTTATGTAATATTTGGTTCAGGATATAGTTTATATCCTAGTATTACAACATTCAAATTAACCACCAAGTTTGCTGTGAGGTATCTTACCTCAGATCTCAACCCAACACTGGGTTAGAGACATTCTGAGAGTTGGTTCTCAGCAAAACATGTCTGTACAACTATACATATTTAGCTATTACTTATGTAGTGAATTCTGTTAAATGTACAAAATACCAACATATAATTATAACTCATAAAATTTATAGTTTCTAACCATATATTTAAACCCAAAACTAACGTGGCTACTTTATCTTTTCCAGTAGTTGTTCACATCATTACAATTTAATTCAAACACCATTCCAAATTAAATGTACATACCACTTAGGTTTGACTAGTTTCCTCCCAACCTTAGAGCTCTTTCTCCATAGGTCACCCCTAGCAGAGATCTTTCTTCCAGTAATAGACAGCCTCTTGTCTATTTGGAATCTACTTATATAAGCTTTCTTTTTCCAGCTTGGTTTCATTTACTACGTTCAATCAATTTAGGATGTTGTATCTGTTTACCTAGGCTTTCTCCTTGTTTCTTCCACAAAGGTACTTTTAAAGCTAGCTTTTCTGATTTTAGCTTTATTCCACCTCTTCCCAATAATTTCTTCTTTATTGGGGTATTTAGATATTTATCTCCAAATTTAATTTTAGTATCTTAGTTTATTCCTTCCAAGGATTTCTAGAAGTTTGGGAAAGTCTTACAACCTTATCCATCCTCATGGATTGGGTTTCCAGATTTCAAATCTCAATCAAGTCAATGCACATTAATTTCTATTTTATTTTATTAACTTAATTTAATAAAATATATCCATCCTCAATATGTTCTTTGGGGTCCACTTTCACCCTCAAAGTTCTTAACTGCATATTTAAAAACAATCAATTGAGCGACATTACATATTCCCCCCGTAAAAATGAACAACCTCCTTGGTGTTGCAAATTTTGATGCTGATGGCTCAATTCAAGATGAATATTCCTCCTTTATTTTTTCTCCTGGCTCCCAACAGTTTCTTCTGGGCACAAGCACCTTCCTCCGCTTTTACTCTACTTATTGATACACTCTAGATTTGCTTTTCTTCTTGCTTCATTATATGAAGTAGATCTGAAAGAATATTTTATATCTGTTTCATTCTATCCACAGTTCATACCAATTCATATGAGTACTATCATATACATATATTGATTAGAATAATCACAACAAAATTTTGAACTTTAATAACTTAACTAAATTCATTTGTTAGCAAAACCCTTCAGGTTTCATAGTAGTATAGTGCAATTTTTTAGCACAACTACTTATCATTCTATGTTTTTTGGCGAGACTTCCTCCTCACGCACACATGGTCTAGTTCGACATTCTTGGTGATTCCTCTGCACGTCTTTTCACCTTTGACTTCTTTGATCGAAGTGTACAATTCCTGTTACACCCTTTGGTTCAAAAAGAACAAATACATTCTTATTAAAATTTCATGAATTTAGAAAACTAAATCATTTTAAGAGGTTTTGCTTACCTTTTTCCTATTCCTACATTCACTTCATGTATCTTCTATTTGATTGATTTTATCAATCAATTCTGATGGTAATAGCCATGCCCCATAATAAGGTTCATAACTCAATTTCCAATTTCCCCTTGCATTTTACCTCATCAAGGGTATCAATTTTTTTTTTTCCCTTACATCTTGACATTTCATATCAATTTACCTTTTCAGTCTTGCACACATTGACCATTTTCTTTTTTTTTTAACCTCGGTTTCTAAATCAATCTGTTGTTAAGCCAACCATTTTATACAGGGCTTTTCATTACTCTTTCCTCCTATCAGATCAAACATGTCTTGTTTTTAAAACCTTGAATTTAAATTGAGTCATCAGTATGTCCAAAATAACGACATCTTATGGTAATTTTCTATCATTTATATTGTACTGAAGTAACATTATTAATGTACCCTCTATCTTGAAATCATTAGTTCTTTCTTATTGGAAATATCTATCAATATTATGGTATTTTGCAGTTTTACTTGGAGTTATTTTCCTTTACTGTTGCATTCATTCTACTTGTCTCACTTATTCACAGCCAAAACTTATTACTTGAATATTATTCACAGTTTTAGGGACATTCCTCTTCTAACACATCCCAAATTCTCCTTTTCTTTTCTTTTTATAGTTTTTAAGTTTCTTCCAACTTATTCAGGAAATGCAACCCCTAGTTTACTTAACATTTTTCCTTATTTGTGAAGAATTTATACTTTAATTTTAATATTTCTACATCAAAACCCCTTTCTCACTATACCTGAAGCATACATTTTACCAGAATCTTAATACTAACTCAGTATAGTTCTTCTCCTCTCTACTTTTTGTTTTCAATCATGCCTTATAACCTTCTACTGCTTATGTTCAATCCTTTCAATTATTAAATAGAATTTGGTAAAGACTTTTAACCGTTCAAGTTATATTGACCATTTTCTCATCTATGCATTTTTCTCTCCTTATGGTTGTAAAGAGTTAATTTTTAAGTTCATCATGTCATTTATGTCCTCTTGACTTTTACCGAATTTGGAAATCAATTCTACGATTTTTCGTTATGTTATGGTTTACTTGATATATATAGGGCTAAAACAAGACCAATCTACTCTTGTAGGATTCCAAACTCATAATTTTTATATCTTGTTTTTCAGAAATCTATATTTACTTTGGGGGTTCCATGTTTCCTTTTGACCAACATGACCGGTACTCCCAGTATTGATCTACCTGGTTTACATAGTTTCTATTCAGTACTTGTTATTGTTTCCATTTTAACTCTCACCACATGCTTTTAATCTGGTAAATTTTCTACCAGTTTATCTTTTAGTTTTCTATCTTTATTCCACATAACATAATTCTCAACACTTTTCTAGCTGACTTTTGCAATTTCACTACTTTTCCATTACTACAATTACCATGAAATGTTTTCTTTCAACAATTTGGTAGGTAATTATTGTTATCCTACCCAATTTATTAATATTTATCTCTCAGATAATGGAAAAAATTTAAATCTAAATAAGGTTCGTTATACTTGGTTATCTTTCCGTAATCTTTAAAACTCCGATATGCCAATTCTGCACAAAATTTCAGCTTGCGGGAATCTTCCTGTCTTTTGCCAAACCACATCTAGGTTCATTAATCAACACAGAACATATTGTTTATATTTCATATCTGAAAATTTCTTTTAAATTTTCTCTAGCCTCTTTTATCCTACCACATAATTCATACACTTACTGATAGCATGTCTAAAATCTGCATTTATGTATAACTTTATATTTCATTATTCCATTCTCGGAACTTTGGGAGCTTTTCCTTATCGTTTTGTGGTTTTTCCACTCCAAAACTCTCATCTGTCATTTTCTTGTTAATCATAGTCACTATATTCAACCATTATTAGATTTCAGTATTACTGATTTTACGAATTGCATGAGGCAACATTCTTCATCACCCTCCTTACAATTTATCTACTAGTTTAAAAGCATATGTGATCACATTGTCACTTGTTTTCATCCTTTCTCATTTCATACCTTCTTTTGCAACCAAATGTAGTATAATCCTTCCTTTCCCATCATAGGAGGAAGGTCTAATTAATTTTTTCTGGAATTCCTCTGAAATTATTTATTCCTCCTAGACTGCTCTCTAGAGGCATCATCTTCCTCATAATTATTTTGAGAAATTTTTCAGTTCCCTTTTTCTCTTTGCATTTGATGTATCATAGCCATCAATGGAGTATTTGGATCTATTGGGTTTCCTCCACACCCAGATCTACATACGGACCGTCTCTTTTTCTCATGATGCGCAGTTGTATGGTTATGCACTATTTCATTATTCATGAATTTAAACATTAGTGAAATTTAAATTTAGAAAAATTTAGAATAAAATATATTTTATTTATTTATTTATTTTCTAGTGTGAGCACACATTTTTGTCCAGTGTTTTAACATGGCCTTTGATACCATTTTTAACAACTCTCATTTCGCAATTTTTGTTTTCCTAATTATAGTAACATATCAAACCTATTACTATAATTCGTCGCATTCTGACATATTTCTGACACTCGCAACTTTATTTACTTCATGATGTTGATTTACAGATAAAATCACATTAAATTATTAGTTACAACTATCCTCCAAGATAAGATTACTTCTCTTTAGTTATTATGGTTATGGTGGTTCTAACCTACCTCACATTTTCCATTTAAGGGGATACGTTTCTATGAACTCTTACCACCTTACATTTATTTATTTTTCATTTACAATGGTGGTATATATATATATATATATACATATATTTCATCATGTATTATTATACCCAAATGATCCACTTGAAATAAATCTTTAATTTCATACTTTCCACTCTATATTTTACAATATGTAACTTTTTAGTTATATATCTTCTACATACATAATTTTCAATTGAGTCAACCCTCTTTGAATTATTCACCTAAATTTGATAATCCACCTACACAATTGAATCTATATTTATATATACATCTTCTGACTTCTAATATTGGTTCTCACAGCCTACATTGCATCTACATTGCACATTTCTAATCTCATTTCGGAATAACCTTTTTTATTAACCTTTATAGTAATTTTATAGGTTAAATATACTTTAACCCAATCATTTAAATTCCTCATGATATTACACTATATAATGTATTATAGTATACCCATTTTGTGTATTGGTATTAAACCAAAGTTCCCACACATCCACGTTAATGGTTTTATCCTAAATTCTAGAGCTTCTCCGTTGAGTTCTTCTTCCACTGTGGATTTGGTTTCTGATGTGTCATATCCATGAGCTATTCCATCCCATACCTTGAATTACATTGTATTGATTATCCTTTTATAAAGATCATGTTCTTATTTATCTTTTTTATTTCCATGAATATGCAATTTAGACCTTGGGTTAAGATATACCAAATATCCACTTTGATACTAACCTTCTAACTAATTAATTTAATACCCATAAGTGTATGCTCACCTCAACAAGGGATTTATACTATCCTCATTCATTAATTTCACTATTCTCCTAAAGTGAAACCTGTTTACACCTTACATTAACAATAAAATATTATTGGATATTATAACCATGAAATTTAACTTCTACTTACTAACTTGCGCTTACCATTCGAATGCATTTTTATATATAAACTTCATATGTGACTGTAGTATCCAAAAGTTGTATTATCCTTACTTCCTAACTCTTTACTTTAATTTCAATACTATGGATTAGTATCCACTTTAATCATTCACATGTGAACCTTTATATTCACAATTAAATTTACTTTAATGTAAAAGCGAATGGATTTAGAAGTTAATACCGTGCCAATGTGGCTTATTGACATAATCAGATCCAACCACTTTTTTGTTAACGTACGCTGTGTAAATATGTTGGTGATTTCTCACATTGACATTCTGTCAGTCTAACATCGAACTTTGGATTAATGTCTATTCTTTATTACATTTCGACGATGCTCTTAACTGTACCGTGGCTACAATCTTTATGGCTTTGATATGTTCGAGTATGGTTTGATATAAATGATACAGTACTGGTTCATATGGTCACTATAGTGACTTCTTGAGCTGTGGGACCGTTCATCCTTTTCTAGTTGATTGACGCGTGGACGGTTAGGATGAAAACACCCTTTAGGTTTTTTGGGAAAAGCTTAAGGGTTTATGAATTGAACTGGTGTTTCATTTCTCTTTGTTAATATCTTTTACCACCTTTGTCTCATCAGTGTCATGTAGCACCGCGACTCCGCTATCCTGAACTTAGGGTTTCATATGGTATAATAAATTCCAATTTTATTTCTGTATCCCCATTTGGATGCTGACTCATCTCTGACTCTGCTCTTGGACGAGCCTTGGTTGTGCAAGATCTTTCATAACTCTGGAATGGAGAGAGACTCGTCATCTTGTGGCATGTAGAGCACCCTTTGAAATTCCCTTACAGGTAATGGTTTCGATTCACTATGTTATTAAATTCTTTTCTTTGTGATTATTTAGGGTTCTTAATTTTCCATTTTCCACTTTTTCATCATTTTACGTTTCATGCTTTACTATCGTTTTCCAATTTGCTATTGTTTTCTTGTGTTCTGTTACATATAGAGAAGAATCATTCGAGTTCTATAATGGCATCTCGGGTTTTTGAGAACCCTCTATCTTACTATTTGTACTTCATAAAATTACTCACTTAATTCGAGGCTATTTTATTTCTCGATCAATGATATTTATTTTTGCTAGAACGAATTCTTTTTTCTTTTTCCGGTGAATGATTCTGGACCGAGATTTAATGTGAGTCTATTATGCATTCTTAGTCTAATACATTTGATCGTAAATTTATTTCCATATTTCATGAATATCCTAAGCTAGAGGAAACCATTGCGCTCATCCTACCTCTCTCACGGAATTGACTGGTTCTTTGTCAATTTATGATTGAGTATTTACTAATTTACCATATCTTTTTGAAATTTATTTGTGAGTGAATCCTAAATTTATTGTTTATACACCAGGGTCATTAAAATTGGAACTACACTGGTCACATGACACAACGTCTTAATTAGTCGACCATAGTACTCAGACCATATAGTGTTCTCAAGTGAGTTACCTTTATTTATGGTTTCTTAGTCACTGTGTACTACTATTATCCTTTTAAGTGTCGCAGAGAACAATAATTTAACAGTTGAATTCTATTGTACATTGTTAACTCTTCAGTTTACTTAATCGTTTCATATGTATTAACTTATGTACAATAAAGGAACTCTTGTGTATCTTTTTCTTTGATTATATGATAACATAGTTAAGGTAATTTATTAAAATGGTGGCCATCTCTGTAATCTTCCACATCCTCTTCTTACCTATTATTTTAATAGTATACGTTACTTCTATTTTGAATTATTTATGCTCAATGTTTCCATATTTTGTATTAAATAAAATTCCTTTTTACAGGCATCGCAAATATACTATTCCCTTAAGGTATTTGAAATTATAGTTCCCCTTTAACTCCTTGAGCGCTCTTCTACACATATACGTTTATTTCCAGAAAATATCTAAATATATTTAACTTCTAGTTTGTTTATGTATAGTTAAGAAGAATACACTATAATATAGTGCAGTTCGAATTCATATTCGATTCTTTTGATTCAAGTTATTTTAATTGGTTATTCACTTCTATCAAGGTTGGTCTTCAGATTTGTGGAAGATTGGGAATCCATATGATGCCTCTTTATTTTAAATTTCCCTTTCTATTTCCACAAGGAACTTAGTTCCTAGAACTGTATATTTTAACTGCATGTAGTCCCAAATATAATAGGGTATTACATATAGTTTACATTCATGACTCTCATATAACTGAACTTTATTTACTCTTCATGGAGGAATTTATATTTCCAACCGTACTTAATTTTACATTAATATATATGTTCAAGCTATTTGCTTCATATGTAGAAATAGTTCAATTCAAATATATATATCTGAATACTTTTCCATTTATAAACTCTAGTACAGTTATTTTATATTTCTACTATTGCTATAGCCCAAATATCTTTTTCTAATAAATTGCACATCCTTATAGTAGTATGCATTTGTAACCACTCATGTAGTAGTCTCAATCATTTGTCAATTTCAGGTTTCCCTTATTTATACTGTATACTCATGTTACATACTGATATTTCATCTTTCAACTCTTTTACATACATGTCAGTATATAATTTTGAAGTAATACTAAGAAATTATTCAATAATCATGTATATGTATGTCTACATCAAATCTAGTTCTAATTTATATTTCTTTAGTTAGTACAAAAATAGTTGACTACCCAGTACATCATGTATTTCACGTTAATGTATCTACCTATTCCATTTCTGTTTATTGATTTGGGTTTTGAATTTATTTGTCTCAACTATTATGTGATTAATTGAACTAGAAAAGTTCTTAATCTCCTTCCTTCTAAAGGAAATGCTTTATTCAGAGTAAATAAGGCATTCTTGTTTGTTCAATTAAAGTTAGTATATATATATATATATTCATGAACTGAATAGATTAAATAGCACAAATACTATAACCCTCATAATAGTAAACCCTCATAATAGTAAAATGTCAGTTTTCTGTGAGGTTATTCAATATCCATACATTCCGTTGAGATTTGGTTCAGGATATAGTTGAGATCCTAGCATTAGAATATTTGAATTAACCACCAAGTTTGCTATTAGGTACCTAACCTCAGATCTCAACCCAACACTGGGTTAGAGACATTCTAAGAGTTGGTTCTCTATAGAACATGTCAGTACAACTATATAGATTTATCTAGTGCTTCTGTAGTGAATTATGTTAAATGTACATACTACCAACATAAAATTATAACTCATAAAATTTCTAGTTTCTAACCATAGATTTAAACCCAAAACTAACATGGCTACCTTATATTTTCCAGTAGTTCTTCACATCATTACAATTTAAGTCATAGACCATTCCAAATTAAAAGTACATACCACATAGGTTTGACTATTTGCCTCCCAACCTTAGAACTATTTCTCCATAGCTCACCCTCGAGCAGATGTCTTTCTTCCAGTGATAAACAACCTCTTGTCTATCCTAAATTTGCTTATATAAACTTTCTTGCCCTAGCCTATTTCCCTTAACTGCGTCTAGTTAATTCATGATGCTATATTCCTATATTCCTAGGTTTTCCCTTTGTTTCTTCCACAAAGGTACTTTTAAAGCTAGCTTTTCTGCTTTCAGATTTATTCCACCTCTTCCCAATAATTTCCTCTTTATTGGGGTATTTAGATATTTATCTCCAAATATAATTTTAGTATCTTACTTTATTCCTTCCCAGGATTTCTGGAAGTCTGGGAAAGTCTTACAACCTTATCCATCCTCATGGATTAGTTTTCCAGATCTCAAATCTCAGTCTAGTCAATGCACATTAATTTCCATTTTATTTTATTAACTTAACTTAATAAAATAGATCGGTCCTAAATTTGTTCCTTGGAGTCCACTTTGACCCTAAATTTCTTAACTTCCTATTTTAAAAAGCAGCAATTCAGGGACATTACAAAATCATTTTGTCATGCAAACCTGATGCATCTACAGCTATGTCGCACAATTTCTCTTGGTAATTTTCTAATGGAATCAATTTTCCATTATATTTTTTGAGAGTGGGAAGTCATTTTTCTTCTAGCAAGGAAATTTTCATGTTGAATCTTTTAACTTATATCTCCAACTCTTTGTTTTCATTCTCCAATTGCACCATTAAATTCTTCTTAGTCAAAACTATTTTGGTTTAAGATCTTCAAGATCTTATTTATTTTCAGAACTTAAAATTATGAGGGTCTTTTTTGCTTCTTGTGGAATGTGCTTGATATCTACTTTAGTGTGCTCTATTGATGTTTTGACTCTTTGAAACAATTCCTATTGCTCAAAAAATATTTGAATAAAAGGCCCTAATTCTATAACATTGACATTGATAAAATGCCAAACTTCTGAGTTCTACCTTTGCCAACATTTGAATGATGATGGATTTATCTTCATTATTTTGTATCTACTGAGTAAGTTTGACTTTATTCTGTACATTGTCTAAATAGGCATTATCTAATTTTATCTTGTTTTCATCCATTTTGGTGAGGGATGCTTGTTTAACGAAAATAAAAACCTGTGGATAAGTATGCTTTCCTTAAGTGTGGTTGTGCACTTAGAACAATAGAAAGGAATATATTTTACCTTTTACTTAAAATGAATAGGTAAAGGGAGAGAAACATACATGTAATGTTTTCTCTTTCCCTCACATCCTTCGTCGCTTTCGTCGCTCTTAATCCAACTTAAATCGCTTGATTGATACCTGTCATAGCAAACAAAAGACATAAAAAAACATAAAGGCAATACGATCTATTCAAGTTAAATAAATTAAATCGATTAAATTCATAAATACACATATAACATCATTGAAATGTGAATTAGGAAAGGAAAAAATGTATTTATTATGAGGTAGAAGGAAGAGTACAACTAGTTGAATGATTCATTGTCACTCATCCAGCTTGAGTCCCATCCTCATCACATCTAGTATCAACAATCTAGCAGCATAATAGTGTTAGTGTCAGTCTAGTCATACTGCCATCAGTGATCAAAACTGCTCTTTTTCATTTTCATATTAGAAGTCCCATAATAATCAATTTCACCATTTCGCTAGGTCATGGATTCATTGATGGTAGTAATTTTTTATCAGTTGTCCGTCATGAGGTACTTGCTGATTTTCTTTTTTATGGTCTTCAGTCATTAGTCACTTTCGCTCTTAAAATCATATCAGTAGGTCATAGGATGGGTCTCATTAGTTTCTAGGGTTTCACCATGGTAAAATTAATGAGTCAAATGTCAATAATATCAGCAAGGTCATGAGGAAGTCAATAAAGTCAGATGTCACAACACCAGGAAGAATCAGAGAAATATTTTATTCAGTTTGATGTAATTTTCTCCTCAAAACCATGTTTTGAGATGAAAAAATGATATTTTTCCTTTATTATCATTCATTATGTAATTATATATCATCATCTGTAATAAGTCACAATTCAGAAGTTGTTATCTCCACAAAGTGATGTCCCTACCTTCCGAAGAGTTTTAAGCAACATGTTCGGTGCCAAATCATCCTCTAAGAAGATCCATCAGAAAGAGCCCGGAAAGAGCTTTCCAATGGTATACTACACTCTCAAAACTGACTTCTGGATTGAAATTTATGCTTAAGTGAAAGAAAATCCCCTATATCCTCTAATAATCCCTATTTCCCAATTTTCCCTTAAAACTTTATGTTTAAAGTTTCATATTTTCCTTATAAAATTTCTTTTTCCTCTTTCCGATTATAAAATCACATTATAAGTCATTTAAATAAATATGCGATTTGGTTTGTAACCACTTCCCCTCCATGCCTTAGGAATTTATAATAAAGTCTCGTTTTTATAAACCACTTCCCCTTTCCATCACCCAAACTTTATAATAAAGTTTATGTTATACCCCCCGCCATTTCCAACCACTTCCCCACCATACGTTATAATGAAACTTTATTATAAATTTTTGTATTATATAAAACCCCTCCGCAATAGCAAACCTTCCCTTCCCCTTTCAATCGCATCGCAAATATTAACGCGCCCCCAGATTACTCCAATCACACGAAACTCTGATGTGATTAATCGTGAGTCCTTCCTTCGATCATCTGATCGCACCTCGTCCTCCGATCTTCCAATTGCAGCCCCCTCCGATTGTGACTTCCGATGGCCTACCCCCAATTCAAACCTCCGATTGATCGATCGCAACATTCCCCGATCACATCATCACAAGCCCCTCCTTCGATTTCTCGATCACAACATCCCCCGATTGAAACCTCTGATCGCTCCTCAACCGTCGATCTTCCCTGCCGATCGGATGGCCCACATTCAAGTCACTCCATCACAATTGGCATTCCCATATATGTTACACTTCGCTCCTATTCTGATCCCTAATTGTGATTAATTTCCAGTCCCACCATTTAATTCATCTGCCGTTCATTACCAAAATGCCCTTCTCCTTTGTAAAAGTTAAATTTATCCATTTTGTTTATTACAAAGGGCCATGTTCCCAATCGCATCGGAAACTTTCGTTTCTCCATTCAAATAATATCCTACCCACTCCCCGATTCCGATTACGATGAACATATTATAATATGTTTGTTCATATTAATACATTTTATTGTATTACAACGTGTTTTAATATGTTGTATCCCCTCCGACCGTCCATTCTGATTGCGATTTCACTATTATTTGCTATATTATATCTCTCTTATCCCACCCGATTCCGATTGCGATTAATGTGATTTCCGCCCCATTTCCCTTCCCTTTTCCATTTTAAAATAAATTTTCCCTTCACTAAAGGAAAATTTTCATTTCAAAGGAATGTTTATTAAAAAAATTGGTTTTATTCAAACAGCAAATGGAAAGTGAACAGTCAAAGGGCGGAGAGCTTATTTAAAACAAAGATTGTTACAGCAAGCAGCAAAATAGGGAATCTGTTCATTGGATTACCTATTTTATTTCATACATCCTAATAGCAAAATCTCCAAGCAGTCAAATTTAATGATGTCCCTTATTTTTAGAGGCAGATTGTTGTATTTCTTTCTATGATTATATTTTAGTTCTTCAGCTGTTAGAACAACTCCCTTTTCTGTGGATCTATGTTCCCACATTTCAGCCTATTTATTGTAATTGTAAAATCATTTGTAAATGGTCTCCAGTAGGAGTTTGAGTCTGAAAGTAGGGGAATAGTGTGGAAGAACATCTCTACGCTACATTGTATAGTTTGAAAGGAATTAATAAGAGATGCAGCTCTGATTTGTGGGATCCATGTGGTGTGAGATTTAGAATTTGTTTTTCTCCTTTGTTTCATATGTGAATTGTTATTTGTTCCATTCATCCATAAACATTTCCTTTTGAATGTTTTCAAGATAGAAAGGTAGAATCCATTTTATATGCTTTGCCTTGGGAAATCATTCACACTGTATTTTTCTTTTGTTTGAAAAGGATCCATTTATTGTGCCCTTTTCATCTCCTCACCAGTCTTTCCATCCCATCCTCATTAAATTTTAATTGTTAATTTTCCTGCCTATCTTGCCCCATGAAATACCCTATGTCCTGATTTAATTCCCGGTTTCAACTGTCCCTTTATATCCCACACATCCCTAAAATTCATTCATTAGTTCATTTTATTAAATCTTTTTTCCCATCATTTTATCTAGCCTAATATCAGTCCATTTATTGTATTCCTTTGAATATTCTTTCACGGAGAGAGCCCTCTCCTGTCCTTGTAGGGCTAGCTACAATGTTAAGCGTGGTTTAGTTGTTACCCTGATTTTCCTTTTGCAGCCTGGGGTCCAATTCAGGTGCTAACATTTGTGGTGACTCTACTGGGGAAGCAATTTATTTGAAACAGTAAAGCATATCCTCCCCGGTAAAGGATGAACAAATTTAGATCTGATTGTTGATGGTGAACAACAATCAGATGCATATAAAGGCTGAAAACATTCACCTGGCGACTCCATTGACTGAAAGATCCATAAAATCAAATCCTTCATGGTGACTCCACTGCAGGAAGATCACTAGCTTTAAAGATTTTTAAGATGGAACGTATTGCAAGACGGTATGTTCCCATGAGCCGAGATCACATTCCAAGTTTCCCAAATAAAATTCCTAAGATGGATTGGCTTAAGAATTTGCCTACGTTAAGAAATGTGGAATGTAATGACACTGCTCTTCATCTGGTGAAATTTCACGTTCATGTGCATAAATTAAAGATCGATTTTCCTGAAGACTGTTTGATGAAAATGTTTATGGCTACTCTAGAAGATGAAGCTCAATCTTGGTATGAAAGTTTGCCCCCTACTTGTATTTATGGTTTAAAATATTTTCATACCATATTCTTTGAAAGGTACAGAGAATCTTGTTAATCTTTAATGTTAGTTCAGAAATGTTGTGAACATGTTAACAGTTTCATTCAAAATCTCGAGAATTTTTATGGAGATGATGAATTCATGGATGAAGAAATAATGGAATCACTCTATGAAAAACCATTTAGCAGCACACAGAAATCTTTGATGATACTTGTCAAGATCAACAGATTGAAGATCTTTGTACAGATGAAAATGATGAAAGAAGAGGCTTTATTTCGAAACTGATTGAAATAAAGGATGAGATGCCGCTAAAGGATGTTCCAATCTTACATAGTGATAAAGTTAAGCCAGATCTAGAGTTAAAAAGTGATGAGGAAGAATACGATGTTCCAGGTCCCATAAAAGAGAGTTATATTCTTGAGGCTGCCTCAAATGAAGAAAAATGAGTTATAAACCTGAGTTTTCTTGTTCCATTAGAAAAGATTCTTCACGAGGAGATAATCCATTCCCTTAATGAAAAACAAGACGAGATATTTGTTCAAGTAAGTGAAAGAGTTTCTTTGGATGAAACTGTGGTAGACGACAGAAATGACATTGTTGGATCTCAAGAACCATCTGAAGTTTCCTCTCTCATGACTAATGAATATGATGAGAAACATGACAATATGGTTGTCATATCATATGAAGACAACCAACAATATATTCAGATTACAGAAGATCAGAGCATTCAAGACCGCCTTTCAGACTCTTCTTCCTATGTCTCATGCTTTGAAATATTTTTCAAGAGGAAATTTTCTCATCCACTTGTTCAGAATTTTTTGAAGACTAGGAACACACTCTTAATAAGGTACATTGTGAAGGAAAATCATAATCAAGAGAAAATACACCTTGTTTCTTTAGCAGGAGGTAAATATTCATGTTTTTCAGGACCCAGTGGAAAATTTGTTGCAGTCAGCAGTGAAGGTAATTATTGCAGTATTCAGTGATGAAGGAGATCATGGCCAACCATTCTTTTGGATGTCGAGTTGCAAGTGTCTATGGTTGACCAGAGGATATGATCAAGAGAATCAATCAAGGAGGCATCTTCTTGATTGGTTACATTGGCATTTTGATATAGCATGATGGTACATTGGCTTTCCAGAAACATAGGTGGTTATCATCAAGATTTGAAACCTCAAGTCTTGGTCATATACTACCACCAAAGCTTCAAATGTCAAGTTTTTTTCTAGGTTAGCTTTGAGTCACTTTTGAGTCAGCTTTTTGGGTCAAGTTTCTCTCAGTATTCAGTTTGGTTTTTAGCTATTGACTACATGCCCAATGGATAAGGCTACTTGGCCTACGGTGTTCTTAGCACCTCCAAGCAGCTACCATCCCCATTGGAGCCAATGTTAGTGTCAGTCTAGTCATATTGCCATCAGTGATCAAAACTGCTCTTTTGCATTTGCATATTAGGAGTCCCATAATAATCAATTTCACCATTCCGCTAGGTCATGGATTCATTGATGATAGTAATTTTTTATCAGTTGTCCCTCATGAGGTACTTGCTAATTTTCCTTTCTATGGTCTTCAGTCATTAGTCACTTTCATTCTTAAAATCATATCAGTAGGTCATAGGATGGGTCTCATTAGTTTCTAGTGTCTCACCATGATAAAATTAATGATTCAAATTTCAATAATATCAGCAAGGTCATGAGGAAGTCAATAAAGTCAGAAGTCACAACACTAGGAAGAATTAGAGAGACATTTTATTCAGTTTGATGTAATTTTCTCCTCAAAACCATTTTTTGAGGTGAAAACATGATATTTTTCCTTTATTATCATTCATTATTGTAAGGTCCCACCTTACCCACCATCAATAAGATAGAGAAGTAGATGTCACATAATCACTAATACTCATTTCCACAAAATCCTAAAGAATTAGTCACTGTAAAATTGTTTCCAACAACAAGCCCTTTTTTTTTTTTGAAAGCTTTAGATAATACAAGAATCAACTGTCTTATTCACACTTCAGCAAATTAATAAATTCATTTTCACATTCATACCAAAAACTTGCAGACATAGGAAGCTACACCCATTAAACAATTTATTTATAATTTATAGTAACATAAAAGCAACAGTAACTAAGAATTTTACACTAACAATTTATATGCACAAAAGCTACAGCCATCAAGACTTTTGACAAACACTTTGCAGACATGCACCCTACACTCATTGAGCCCTTATGACCAACACTTTGCAAGCATGCAATTAAAAGTCATTGAGGCATTTTTTCAAACACTTAGCAATAATGAATTTAAGATTATTCTTCAACATATTTATCTCATAAAATTCATAATTGAAACTTTAAATGTTTCCATCTTAAAACAGGGACTAATTAATGTTAGTCTTTCATCAAAGACTCAACAACAGGCGAACATAACTCACAACAGCAATCTGCCAAATCGCCCAGATTTCCGATCTGGGTTCTGAAAAGTATTTTTTTGGAATGAAATGAGGGGTTACATGTTCATAAGGCACGGATATCCCCTAATGTTGGGCTGACTCGAATTAAAAACGCCCAAGAATGCGATTCTTGAAAACAACAAAATTTATAGCCTAAATGTTTCATTTATGACTTTGTCAAACATATGGAATGAAAACTTAAAACTACACCTCTACAAGAGGAAAAACAACCCAGAGTTATGCTACTAAGATATGCTCATTGAAATCACACATTTCTAAATCCATCATATGAGTCTTGAAACATTTTACCACCCACAAGCTAATTCATTTAACATGATTGATAAGCTTTTTACACCAATTGCTACAATTTAACAAACATATGGCAACCCTGAATGCTACAGCCATTAAGGCTTTCTGTCAAAATTCTGATAGTACTATTACAACAACTTGAATAACAAAACATTGAATTATTGATAAGAATATGAAACATAAGCCATAACTGAAATTTATCTCCAACTTACCTCAAGCATTTGATCTTCAAAACCATATTTTAGTTGCCATTAATTTGCACTTTCTTTTAAGGGTTGATTCTGTAATTCCTCCAGGTATATTTTGGGTACATGTCCATTTTCTTACTTCTGATGTAAGCTACAAGTTAGCACTTATTCATGCATAGATAACATTACTCATTCACAGATTTTTTCAAACACTTTGCAAACTATCCTAAAACCATTTCTAAAACATGCATGTAATTACTTGAAACAAAACCATAAATCGTGAAATACTTACCCAAGTCCTTTGGAATTTATTTATTGCAATTACCTTCAACAATATTTGGCTTTCCTTTCTCAAATGCTACAATACCAAGATTAGTACCATAAACTACACCAATAATAACTCCAATATTGAGATCTAAACATCCATACATATAGATTAATCTAGTCTTCATTTTTAACTAATCAATAATATTCTAGATACATAAGCCTAAACCAAAATTAGATGCTTACAACAATTTAAATGTCTACTTTTTATTTCATGCTAAAGCTATACTATAATTTTAAGACAATGGAAATTATACTTGAAGAGATATTCAACTCCAATCATTGAGGATATGATCTACCTTCGATCCCTTAACCAACTCATTTGAACCATCCGGTTTTCCACCCAACCATATCCAGGGAGAACTCCTCCCCCTGGAACCCCCGAGCTGTAAAAGCTCACAAACAGTACCAAAATACAACAGTAGAGAGAGAGATGCAAGGAAAATTAAGGAAGATAGTTTTCACTTCCTCTAAATACAACTCATGTTCAACCTCAATAGATACTTGGTAGATTAATAAGAAATTCAGATTTGTTTTGGAAGTAATTGGATACTCTCCATATCTCTCCCTCTCACAATATTCCTCAAGTCTCTTCCACTCTTGGCATTACCCCTCTCCTCCCCCTAAATGAGAATACATGAGACTCATATATAAGAGGAGCAACAATCTCTTGTCATAAAGGAGTAATATGCATGCATTGTATTCCTTTTTTGAGGAGTGTAACTTATGCCATTAAGGAGAGGTATGCATGCCTTATTTAAGGAGAGTGTAACATATGCATTAAAGTGAGTGTAAGAGGAATATTTTATGACACATATTTAATGAGCGTAAGAATATTTTATGACATATATTTAATGAGTGTAAGAGGAATATGCCATTCCTTGATGAGTGCATAAAAGAGAGTGTAATGTAATATTTAAAATAGAGAGAGTTACATAGAGCCATGAGAGTCATGAAGGAGAGAGGTGTGAAGTGATTGAGGAGATATAATTTCCTTTTAATAATAATATCATAGTCTCATAAAAGATAATAATAATTTTAATAATATTAATAATATTGAGGATTAAGTCGAGATTGAACTATTACAATTGATTAATCATAATTTAAGTGATTTTCCTTCAAGTATACTTGTTTACCCATTGATTGGAGGTGATTTACTATTTTTGGAAAGTCATACTTGAAATGGTAGACATGACTTTCTGTTTTTAGAAAGTCACTCCAAAATTGTTAGGAATTAGATTATTAAGGAAATTCATCTACGAGTTTCCCATGAGTGGTATTTTTCTTCCGGATAATAGGGATTTCGCACCCCTATTGTATGCATCTTCATGCCTTAGTAGATTGAGGACTCTGCGCCCTGATCTACTCTAAAGATCCAAGATTCCACACCTTGATCTTTTAAAATATTCAGGACTCCGTGCCCCAAACATTTCCTTATATATTCAAGACTCCACGTCTTTATATTTCATGGATTTAGGACTCCACGTCCTAATCCTTTTATCATATATCCAAGACTCCACGTCTTTATATTTCATGGATTTAGGACTCCACGCCCTAATTTCCATGGCTTCTCATCTATTTTTCTTTGAAACTCCGCGTTTCACCTTAAGGTACTGATTGTGAACTCATACCCATATGATGGTTCGTTGGTAAGGTCTTCTTCCAAGACCTGCTCACATCACAATCTTATTGATCAAATAAATCAAATTAATTTCATAATTAACTTATTCAAATTTTACCAAATATTGTGCATGACTTCCACAGTCATTTTTGTTTTGGAGAAATGACTTCCGCAGTCATTTATAACTTGAGCATCCCTGTTGGCAATGACCAAGTCCCCTGCCACATCATGCTTAGTACAAGACTACACACATATAATCATACAAATCATGTATCATCCATAAATCATAATTAACCATATGTTCCACATAACCATGATCATCCATGGATCTGTGTCTCAATTCTAAATCACCATTCACATCATACACCTATGTCCAAAATAGGATACCAAAAGAGAAAACATCGCTAATATTCTCTTAACCAAAATCAATCCTTGTGCATGCAACCATAGATATTATCATAAGCACACAACAACCAAGTGACCTAAACCAGGTCATAGCATATAAGCATGTACATAAGTCTTTCATACATAATATTATATCAAAATCACCATCTCTAAGTGTCATCAAAGCTATCTCACTAATAATGGACACTACATACTCCCCCTCTTGGGCTAAACTTGGCCCAAAGTTTTTCCTACAGTTATAAGATACTTAGTTCTTTTAGATTCTCCTATCAATAAGTTGTTAACCTTATGTATTTGATATATTTTTTTTTCTTCATGTCAATCCATAGTTTAATGTTTTCTAAATTGGAAGAAACTCCATGAAAACTAAACATACCATTCTTAATTAGGTATAAAATATAGCCACGCCTTATTAGACATGTGTTGATATAAAATACCAAATATTTCTATATCAAAACCAGCCATACAATTTATAGTACCATATAAAAATACTATTGTATGTAATTGATATGATATCTACTTAATTTATCTATAATAATTTGATATTCTACATGTTCTTCTTTCTCATAGTCTATATGAATCCTACATGTGTCATGTTCTTGGTTCTGTAGGATGTTGAGCTTGCCCAGCTATAAATAGAACACACATTGGTCGTATACATAACAATGATGGTCCATACCATATCACGATCAAATTGGCATACAATAAGCATAAAATAATCCACATACAATTGTTAGTGAAATTACGTAACAAAACATGATGTTATATATAAGACCCACTCTTATGCAACAAAACATGACGTTATATCTAAAACACACTCTTACATCCCACTTGATTTATGTCTTCTCAATCCATTTTTCCTCTTTTCATTCCATAAGATATCCTTGCAATCGAAATATTTAGGATCTGTCTTTAGTTTTTACTAAATGTTTGCTTTTTAGGAAAAAAATACAATTTGAGGTTCAAGGCACCATTTTTGTTTTTGTTTTTTTTTTTTTTTTAACTAACAACCTAAGGTTAAATACAGTCCTCATTGACCCACTTATGTATTATAGATCATTCCTTTAGTTTTTATAATCTTCATTATTATTCACTTCTCTAACTTTAGAATCAATTATGAAATGACTTAGCTAGAAGATCTTCATTTTGAAAGTAGATTAATGATATATTTTTGAAAGTGGCTTGCTATCAATAACAACTCTCACAATTATGAAAATATGGTAACCTTGATAACTTTATGTCAATTTGTTTTCCAACTATGAAATCAGTCATGATTTATATTCAGTAATTAATCAAATCATTTGATTTCATATCTTATTCCTTACTATTAATACATACACAACAACAAGCTATGAAAACCATACATTTCTCAAAATGTGACGAATCTTGTTAAATTTACATAAGATTTAGACTATCACAAGGGAATTTCTAGCCTAAAGTTAGACCCTTTTTTTTTAAAGATAATTATCACCCTCTCAAATTATTACAACATTTTGTAGGACTAATAAATACTCAAACAACTATACATCCCAACAAAAAATTCATAAATTCAACAATCTCTTCCATTCCACATACAATATACTCATCTTAGGCTTCTAAATCATGCAAGAATTACAATTCATCAAAATGTGACCTCACTCTCCTTCAATTTCTCCCTCAAAAATATCACAAGCACATATTCTTGTAAAACAAGAACTCAACTAAGCTTTTCATTAATCACATGCTCTTTTTTTTTTCTTTAATTTCAAATGAAACAAGTTCTCACCACATAAAATATCTACCTTCTAAACATGTTATTCTCTTCACAGTTTATAAACAATTTGAAATTTGACGCAATCGCCAAACTAGCAATAGCTTAGAGCAATACATGAGTTCAATCCTCATAATTTCTCTAATTAATTTGGTTAAATAGAATGCAACCAATATTCAACTGATAAAATCATTAAAGAGACTATTATGGCTTTCTTATACCTAATTCGTCTTAAGCCAATAGAAAAGTTATTTCATAAAATTATCACAATAATCTTTTTCTACATTTCAAGAATTTGAAAGTAATTTAATTCTACCTAAATTCAATACATACAAAAGGATTACAATACTAAAGGATAGATATCTAGTTCACACTTCCATATATCAAAATCAATTATTTCAAACATTCTAAACCACCTAATGGTGTTTAGTATACCAATCTTAGTATCTTCATTAATGGATTTAAAGCTCAAGCAAATTTGTGTTACAAATCTCTATCCATTTAACTTTAATTACACATAATCATTCCTTAATCATGAATATCAGATTCCATCAAAATATTCTAACTAGAAGAATTACTTAGCTCATAGATATATTTTACTTTGGATTCCACCCCCATACCTTACCTCATTACTTATCTCATAGATATATACTAGTATGGATTCCACACCCATACATTTTCTCATAGATATATGCTAGTATGGTTTCCACACCCATACATTAGATCATAGATATATGTTAGTATAGATTCCACACCCATACATTTTCTCAAAGATATATGCTAGTATGGATTCCACACCCATACATTAGCTTAAGGAAAACATAACATTCAAGTGTTCCTTAAAATGGTTTTCACAACCCATCATGCACCAATCATTTAAGCCTCTTGTTTATTAGGAAGTTCATACCTCAACCTAGTATTTGAGTAATTTAAAGTTATTTGATGCCTAATGTCAACCAAAAATACACAAAATCATGTCAAAGAAATCAGAGAAATTTCATTCTTACTCATTAAGAATGTATTCCCAAATCATATTTTAACACATCTAATTAATACACATACATTACTCTTGAATTTACATTCACAGTTAAAAGTGACATCTTTCAAGGTAGCTTTTAGTTAAGTTTCCTTTAGTGTAGGTACGAAAAGATTCAAAATTATCATGATGAACTCAATCATCATGTTAATGGAATCTCAGCCTTACACTTGTTACTCATTCCCAAAGCATACACACCAAGGTCATCACACTAGAGTCCAGATTAAGCCAGTATTCTTCTTGGTAGATACGATTTCAGCTAGTAAAGATGGCTACTAATTCCATATCACATTGAAAATGATGCACTAAAAATATATGAAGCCATGCATTCACTCCACCTATCTCACTTATTGATTGGAAATCAAGTCATTCACATACTTAGGTTTAACCCAAACTTTCTCAAGCAGGTCCTTTCCCAACATGTCTTTAAGCATTTTAACATATTGTTAATAATGTGTCTTAAGAAATATAAAGAAATATAAGGGATTTTTTATTTTTTTTCATGAGTCACTAAATGACATAATGATAATAATATCCTCTATGCAAACAATATGCTTTCAAGTCAAGATATACAACAACTCAACATGCATGCAAAATCAACATTCATACATCATCAACCTACAAGTAAGCATGTTGGCCCATTAGGCCCTAGCATTGTAACTCGCTCCGATACCATATGTAAGGTCCCACCTTACCCACCATCAATAAGATAGAGAAGTAGATGTCACATAATCACTAATACTCATTTCCACAAAATCCTAGAGAATTAGTCACTGTAAAATTGTTTCCAACAACAAGCCTTTTTTTTTTTTAAAGCTTTAGATAATACAAGAAACAACTGTCTTATTCACACTTCAGCAAATTAATAAATTCATTTTCACATTCATACCAAAAACTTGTAGACATAGGAAGCTACACCCATTAAATAGTTTATTTATAATTTATAGTAATATAAAAACAACAGTAACTAAGAATTTTACACTAACAATTTATATGCACAAAAGCTACAGCCATTCAAGAATTTTGACAAACATTTTGCAGACATGCACCCTACACTCATTGAGCCCTTATGAGCAACACTTTGCAAGCATGCAATTAAAAATCATTGAGGCATTTTGTCAAACACTTAGCAATAATGAATTTAAGATTATTCTTCAACATATTTATCTCATAAAATTCAAAATTGAAAATTTAAATGTTTCCATCTTAAAACAGGGACTAAATAATCTTAGTTTTTCATCAAAGACTCAACAACAGTCGAACATAACTCACAGCAGCAATCTGCCAAATCGCCCAGATTTCCAATCTGGGTTCTGAAAAGTATGTTTTTGGAATGAAATCAGGGGTTACATGTCCATTAGGCACGGATACCCCCTGATGTTGGGCTGCATCGAATTAAAAACGCCCAGGAATGCGATTCTTGAAAACAACAAAATTTATATCCTAAATGTTTCATTTATGACTTCTGTCAAACATATGGAATGAAAACTTACAACTACACCTCTACATGAGGAAAAACAACCAATAGTTACGCTACTAAGATATGTCCATTGAAATCACACATTTATAAATTCACCATATGAGTTCTTGAAACATTTTACCACCCACAAGCTAATTCATTTGACATGCTTGACAAACTTTTTGCACCAATTGCTACAATTTAACAAACATATGGCAGCCTTGAATGCTACAGCCATTAAGGCTTTCTGTCAAAATTCTGATAGTACTATTACAACAACTTTAATAACAAAACATTGAATTATTGATTAGAATATAAAACATAAGCCATAACTGAAATTTATCTCCAACTTACCTCAAGCATTTGATCTTCCAAACCATATTTTAGTTCCCATTATTTTTGCATTTTCTTTTAAGGGTTGATTCTGTAATTCCTCCAGGTATGTTTTGGGTACATGTCCATTTTCTTACTTCTGATGTAAGCTGCAAGTTAGCACTTATTCATGCATAAATAACATTACTCATTCAAGGCCTTTGTCAAACACTTTGCAAACTATCTTAAAACCATTTCTAAAACATGCATGTAATTACTTGAAACAAAACCATAAACCGTGAAATACTTACCCAAGTCCTTTGGAATTTATTTATTGCAATTACCTTCAACAATATTTGGCTTTCCTTTCTCAAATGCTACAATACCAAGATTAGTAACATAAACTACACCAGTAATAACTCCAATATTGAGATCTAAACATCCATACATATAGATTAATCTAGTCTTCATTTTTAACTAATCAATAATATTCTAGATAACATAAGCCTAAGCCAAAATTAGATGCTTACAACAATTTAAATGTCTACTTTTTATTTTATGCTAAAGATATACTATAATTTTAGGACAATGGAAATTATACCTAAAGGGATATTCAGCTCCAATTTTTCAGAATATGATCCACCTTCGATCCCTTAACCAACTCATTTGAACCATCCGGTTTTCCACCCAACCATATCCAGGGAGAACTCCTTCCCTTGGAACCCCCGAGCTGTAAAAGCTCACAAACAGTACCAAAATACAACAATAGAGAGAGAGATGCAAGGAAAACTAAGGAAGATAGTTTTCACTTCCTCTAAATACCACTCATGTTCAACCTCAATAGATACTTAGTAGATTAGCAAGAAATTCATATTTGTTTTGGAAGTGATTGGATACTCTCCATATCTCTCCCTCTCACAATATTCCTCAAGTCTCTTCCACTCTTGGCATTACCCCCTCTCCCCAAATGAGAATACATGAGACTCATATATAGGAGGAGCAACAATCTCTTGTCATAAAGTAGTAATATGCATGCATTGTATTCCTTTTAGAGGAGTGTAACTTATGCCATTAAGGAGAGGTATGCCTGCCTTATTTAAGGAGAGTGTAACATATGCATTAAAGTGAGTGTAAGAGGAATATTTTATGACACATATTTAATGAGCGTAAGAATATTTTATGACATATATTTAATGAGTGTAAGAGGAATATGCCATTCCTTGATGAGTGCATAAAAGAGAGTGTAATGTAATATTTAAAATAGAGAGATTTACATAGAGCCATGAGAGTCATGAAGGAGAGAGGTGTGAAGTGATTGAGGAGATATAATTTCCTTTTAATAATAATATCATAGTCTCATAAAAGATAATAATAATAATATTAATAATATTAATAATATTGAGGATTAAGTCGAGATTGAACTATTACAATTGATTAATCATAATTTAAGTGATTTTCCTTCAAGTATACTTGTTTACCCATTGATTGGAAGTGATTTACTATTTTTGGAAAGTCATACTTGAAATGGTAGACATGATTTTTTATTTTTAGAAAGTCACTCAAAAATTGTTAGGAATTAGATTATTAAGGAAATTCATCTACGAGTTGCCCATGAGTGGTATTTTTCTTCCGGATAATAGGGATTCCGCACCCCTATTGTATGCATCTTCATGCCTTAGTAGATTGAGGACTCCACGCCCTGATCTACTCTAAAGATCCAAGTTCCACACCTTGATCTTTTTAAATATTCAGGACTCCGTGCCCCAAACATTTCCTTATATATTCAAGACTCCACGTCTTTATATTTCATGGATTTAGGACTCCGCGTCCTAATCCTTTTATCATATATCCAAGACTCCACGTCTTTATATTTCATGGATTTAGGACTCCGCGCCCTAATTTTCATGGCTTCTCATCTATTCTGCTTTGAAACTCCGCGTTTCACCTTAAGGTACTGATTGTGAGCTTATACCCATCTGATGGTTCGTTGGTAAGGTCTTCTTCCAAGACCTACACACATCACAATCTCAATGATCAAATCAATCAAATGAATTTCATAATTAACTTATTCAAATTTTACCAAATATTGTGCATGACTTCCACAGTCATTTTGGTTTTGGAGAAATGACTTCCACAATCATTTATAACTTGAGCATCCCTGTTGGAAATGACCAAGTCCCCTGCCACATCACGCTTAATACAAAACTACCCACATATAATCATACAAATCATGTATCATCCATAATTCATAATATTTAACCATATGTTCCACATAACCATGATCGTCCATGGATCTGTGTCTCAATTCTGAATCACCATTCACGTCATACACCTATGTCCAAAATAGGATACCAAAAGAGAAAACATCGCTAATATTCTCTTAACCAAAATCAATTCTTGTGCACGCAACCATAGATATTATCATAATCACACAACAACCAAGTGACCAGGTCATAGCATATAAGCATGTACATAAGTCTTTCATACATAATATTATATCAAAATCACCATCTCTAAGTATCATCAAAGCTATCTCACTATAAGGGACACT